>CAJUYI010006203.1:0-14160 GCA_910591695.1 Galerucella pusilla
CTTAGGTGTGCAGTGTAGGTCCTATAATTTGATCATGAAAGGCGTGAGGAAAAATATGTATATGATATAATTATTTTTAGTCTCTATCATGTCCCAAGTTTTTGGTATGAAGTTATGGATAACATATACTGCATTGATTTCATTTTATTGGATATTATTTATATATATTTTTCTCATTTTTATTCAGTTGTCCCAGGCTGTTGACTTTACTGTCCAAAAAATTCAATTTTATGGAATTATATTATTACAGTCATAAGTTATATTACAACAAATTGAGTATTTAAATAAAAGCTATTTTATTCCTGAAGAATTATTATCATAATTAATTTTGTATTTGTTTCAATTATATTATTATTATTATTCTGATTATTATTAGTATAAATTAACACTTTCCTCTACAATAAGCATCGGTAAAATCCAGATTGACACTTCCACAGAACAGAAAAAACCAGGTTATTTTAAACAGGTTAAGAATAGGAAATTCAGCTATCACACACCAGCATTTATTCAGTAAAGAACCACCAAAGCAGTGTTCAATATGTGATGTGTCTCTAACCATAAAACATAATAATATACTGTTGGATTGTGCAAGTTTTAGTGTTAGAAGAACAGTTAAGGGGAATCTATCGGCAGCGATTTGACAAAATATCGAAGTATTTTTGGCAAAGAATTTTGAAGTAATGGATGTATTGAAAATTGAGAAAAAAATATATCATGTAGATTAATGTTGAACTTAGAGCTCTCATTGAATAAAAACTTTGAAATGCTAACCAAATCTTGTTGAAAAAAATATGAAAAATACACATATTAAGCAAAGTTTAAGCCCTTGTAAAGAATTAAATATGGATTGAATGGAAAAACTAATTTATAAGGGGTCTAATTTGAAGCTTTATGAATAATATATGAAAATCTCAGAATCCTCAAGTTACTTATGACCGTACAATTCCTTATTGAAATTCGGTTGCTACCACTAAAATATCGGATAAAAATCCATCTCTCGCTTTTCTATCCCTCTATGACTGACATTGTCTCTCTGCTTCGGTAGTCGCGTGCCGTTCCATTGTTGATACAACGCTCGCCGGTCTCGGCGGTCCCCCAGTTCAGTACTGACGAAGCTTATAGAGTAGCACGTGAACCAAAATCCGCTTGGACCGCTTGGCTACCTACATGTTGCGGAGCTTTCATATTTCTAATAAAATTTTCGTTATGTAAACTTAAACGTGAGGACGTAGGGAAACAAAAAAATATACAAAGCATAATTGTGCAAGGTCGAATTTGGTAGATGCTCCTTAAGAACATCCCACCTAATATGAAACGCGCAAAGCTTAAACACTAAATATTTTGTAATATTCGCTAATACAAAATTACGGATTTATTTTTATAATAAGGATATTATATAAACAAGGACATTAAGCAAGAAAACATAAAAAATCAATTCTATAGCTAACCAAAGAGGAATTGGTCAGTTCCTTTTGAACGAATTTACTAAATCTTCTTTTCATCATCCATGAAATCAATTTCCTTCCAAATATTATGCAAGTCTCTATACCAGAGTTCGTATATATTTTACTCTCAAATCTATATTGAAAGATTTGACAGACAATAGATTAAATTTAACACATAAACCGAACTCCAAACTTAGTATTTTAGAAAATTTATAAATTTTTTTAATAAATGTATCCTGCAGCTGCTTCTCTTTTTACTGTTTTACACTGAGAAAATTCAGCTTATACAAGTACCTACCTGAGATTTTTGACTTGCCATTATTCTAATATCTACCAATAGCAAGTTCTTAGAAAACCTGCCATAAATGTCCCCAATTTTAGGATTCTATTTCTGAGTGATGAGAGATTTGTGTGAATTTCAATTCATTGAAATACACTTCCCAATTACTTGTATAATTTTAAATCTCATATCATAAGAAATTTCTCGTTGATTATCCTATTTCCATTAAATTTAGTGAATAGATGTTTTCCAATATTTTGATTTATCTAAGCTATTTTTTATTCCCATGTACGAGGCTTGTTCAATTGAAACCCATCTTTGGTCCAGGAAAAATTTATTGACAGTACAGTTACAAATAACTACCACTACAATTGAGGCACATATTCCACTGTTTCACCAACCGATGTATACCCTGCTTATAGAATTCTTGTGGCTGCTGCTGGAAGAATTCTTTCACAGCGTTTTGTACTTCTGCGTCCGACTGAAAACGGTTACCTTTTAACGCCTTTTTTAGTGGCCCAAAGATGTGAAAATCGCAAGGCGATAAATCGGGACTATAGGGTGGATGCTGCAATATCCTCCATTTCTTTCGTTGCAGATTTTCTTTCACTACGTTGGCAACATGAGGCCGAGCATTATCACATCTGGACGGATTGTTAACAACAAACGCCATTTCAAAGTCACAATACTTAAAATCGCTGTCAAATATAAACGAAATAAACAGATCAGTGTGACGTTTGCATACTAATGTTGGAAAACGTCAGTTGAATGATTACAATTGTTTCCAAGGCTAACCTGACCAAAGATGGGTTTCAATTGAACAAGCTGTATATAATTCCATACTTCTATAATATTTAATTCGTATTTCTTTAATCCATATACTTTACTGTATATCAAAAAAATTACTTTCATTTTTAAAATTGCCAAAAATTATCTCCTTATTCATTTTCGCAACGCTATTATCTTTTAGATGACCATTTTTTTCAATTTAAATTTTTTTATTGGTTTATTTCAACTTAGTTCCCAAATTATCATTTGAATGAGGCTTTATTCTTCTATTTTCTTTATAAAATAATTGACAAGAAACTTCCTAATCTATCACATTTGGTAGATCAATAATTATCTACAAATTTTTAGATTTTTCTATTGACACATTTTTATAAAAAGATCAATCTTATCCTATTAATGCATATCTATACAATTATAAAATTACGGTTGTTATTAATAAAAAATACAGTTTGCTGTTCAAACAGAAATAAATGATCACAATAATGTACAAGGTACAATTCTAATAATACTTATTTGAAGTACCTAGATAATAGGTAATAGTTTCCAATTCCTTGATAAATCACAATATTATTTTTCCTACGACCATATAGGAAATTAACATATATCGCACTCTCTACTCTGGCGGAAAGTTTCTTATATCATCATAGTGACGCGAATCGTGCGCTATGATATCACCCTAGTGTGATATGGTTGAAATAATACCCTTCTTGGTGTGCGTCATCGATTGTTAATCTTCTAATATCACATTACGTAGGAAGAAATGGAAAAAAGGCAGGTCTGTGAATAATCCTAATCAAAATATCACAATAATGAATCGTTTGAATGTTTTACAAACGTCAACTTTAATCTTTGACATACAAAAATTTGATTGGTTGATGTTTAGATTACGCGCCAGCGCAACCTATCAATCGTTAGCTCAAAATACTATGAAGGCGTTACTTTCGTACCGGCAATATGTCTTACGTCTTTTAATACTGTCACACTGACAGTTCTTGTCAGGTGTGTACTTTTTTGCTTACGGTCAATTATTATTCATTTGAAGTGAATATTAATCTTATTGTTATATTTATCTAAATAATACAAAAATATGCCTAGATACACGAAAAAACATCAGCATTTTGAAAGTTCTGGAGTATTTTCAGTTAGAAAAAGATGCTGGTAATTATTGATTTCATAGCCTTTTCGAATTTGACTGCTATACGTCAAAATATCAAATGAAATAAACAACATGCCGAAAAACCGCATATACGTCACAATCGATGACGCACACCAAGAAGGGTATTATTACAACTATATCATATCGCACGGTTCGCATGGATTCGATTAACGTGGTTTTCTAATTTTTAAATATTTATGGACGTAGGAAAAATAGTGTACATAACCCGTTGCAAAGTGAATTTCTCCTATTTAATTTCCACACTCACCGATGATGTCAACATTATTTTTAAGAAACCATTACATTAAACAATATTTGTTACAATTATCGCATGGTCGTAGGAAAAATAGTGTACATTACTTGTGCGAAAGTGATCTTTCCGCACTCGTTACGTAATATACTATTTCCACCTAACCATAATTGGAAATCAAATTCACAATAGAGAAGAAATAAGAAAAACTCTACAAGAGAAGTCAATTCTAGTCAGATGAATAAATTTATAGGAGTTTTTGGTGAATTATAACCCATATTTGATTCCGACTTTTAAATTTTCCAAATTTATTAATAAAGACAAACTAGGTTAAATCGTGGCAAACATGAATAAATAAATCTATCAGCGAACTAAGTGTTACTCCTTTTCTCCTTCTCATGACTCTTTAGTTATTCTACTACAATATAAATAAATTTGCATGTAAAAACCTTTAAATGTTCGAAAATGTTTGAAATATTTCTCTCAGCACGATTTTCTTTTTTTTTACTTGAACAGAATGTATCACACGAATAGTTGTGAAATAACAAAAGAAAAGAAAGGCGTGTTCGAAGGTAAATTAGGACCGTAATGTTGTAATTTGACCACATCCAGTACCTTGAAAAAAAATTTTAGTATAACTTAAAACAGCATAAAAGTTGAAGTAAGTGATGAAGATGTTAATAAAGACAATAGTGAATGAATTCAACAATTCTCTAACAAGTTTCCAGTTACTCTAGCAGAGTGATCTGTATCTGTATCTGTAAGAATTTGAAGGGTGGTTGACCCCCACAGCACTTAGGCCACAATTGGCCCATTGTGCATCCTTTTGAGGTTCAGACTTCCTTCTGGCTCGTCATCCAGCCTACTTGTTTGAAGTAGGCGATAACGTCGTCGGATAGCAGAGTGATATAAATGTTGGCAAAATTTTTGGCTCAACAACAACACAGCATTGCAATCCAATATTGGCTGTCTATCCTTGTACTGATTAATCAGAAAAGAAGCAGCTATCATCAGAACATTTCGAATTAACCATACTGAACTTCTATGGTTACCTGATGTTAGATAACCATTCCATCTGTCGTTACTACAATAGTTACTTGAAATGTTGAATATTACCCCACTGCAAAATCTGCATGTTCCACTATTCACTTTGCCCATCTTGTGAAGATGGTATCTGAGTGAGCAGTGTAATTACTCTGGGATTAGATTTCTGAATCTGCAAAAGAAATTTGGTGTGGTGAGCAGATAGCTGCATCAACATTTCTGACCGTCTTCGGCCTGGAGTATTTTCTAACTTTCTATAATACCACAAAATGGCAGCAGAAGCTTTTCTCTTTGCTGCACTCTCATTTCCGACAAGTGAGGCTAGGTTAGATTAGGTTTGTGGTGGGTGAGTCATAACAAAGTTACTACTGTCTAGTCGTATTAGACTTATAAATATTATAAATTTAATATATACTTTTCCACAATCGTCTAGCCTTTCAGTTACGTAATATTATTATACCAAATCAACACGGTTTTGTTGTAGGACGGTCCACAATAACCAACTTGTTTTGTAAGAAACAAATTATTTCTGAGGCTTTAGATATAAGAAAACAGATAGACGTCGTCTACACTGACTTTTCTAAAGCCATTGATAGGATTAATCACAAACTTTTAATTCGCAAATTAGACAGTATTGGTCTTCACCCCTCATTAATAAATCTAATTAAGTCGTACCTTTCCAACCGCCCCCAGTTTGTTCAATGCCTTGGTCATAAGTCTGTAGTATTCATTAAACATCTGGTGTTCCTCAAGGTTCTGACTTGGGACCACTTCTCTTTATACTTTTTATTAATAATATTATCGATGAAATTGAAGCAACGGATCTAATATTTGCAGACGATTTCAAATTCATTTCTGTCATTGGCAGTTTACAAGATTGTATTATACTTCAAAATAATATAGACCTATTAGACAAATGGTGCATAGAAAACGAACTACCCTTAAATGCCAGTAAATGCAACATGATGTCTTTCCATAGAACAGACACCTCAATAAGATTTGATTATCAACTGCACAATACCGTATTAGCTCGCCCCAATTTAATAAGGGATCTTGGTGTTTACTTTGACTCCAAACTAACTTTTGTCGCACATTTTGAAAAACTCTCTGCAGTCTCATACAAAATGCTTGGTTTTGTAATTAGAAACATGCAACTGTTTAAAAGTTTTTCTACTATGTTCTTGTTATTTTCGACATTTGTAAGATCCAAACTTGAATATGGAAATGTAATTTGGAGTCCTATATATATAATAATCACATAACGTTACTGGAATGTATTCAAAGACGTTTTTCCAAATCAGCTTGCTTCCTGATAGATCGTGTTTATCCATCAAGAGGTATCGATCGGGAATACTTTTATGACCGCTTTCACGCACAGAGCCTAGTTAAAAGACGAGTAATGCTATCTTTAATATTTTTGTTTAAAATTATCAATTATAAGGTTGACTGCATTTATATTAATAATTTATTATATCTTCGTGTTCCTAGGGTCAACTCTCGTCAAAACCAGTTATTTTATCAGAAAAATTACAAGACAAATCTATACAATCGTCTTCTCTATATAAGATGATCTATAATTATTCAAATATCGAAACAAAAATAGATATTTCAAACTGTCAATTGTCCACAATTGAACAAACATTTCTAACTACTCCAATCTAATTCTTATAGTGGGGTTGTAACATTGTAAGTTTGTAATTTTGTATATATTCATTTCAAAGCTGAAATAGGCATGCTGAACACACACTTTTTTTTCTTGTTCTAAAAGTTTTTTTTCAGTGTGTGTTCATTGTGTCCTATGCCTGCATGCTAATATGGTTTGTTTAATTAATTCTCTTTTCTATCATAGATTTTGTTATGTAGAACATAATATTTGTGTTTGTTCACCTTATCCTGGAATTGGGCGGGTCCCGTTGGATATTGTTTTAAAAATAAATAAATAAATGAAAATAAATAATTATATTTTGTAGTACTAAGTACGGCTCTGGAAGAATGCGTGATAAGGAAATAGCGTTTTGGATCAATTTAATAGTACCCAGCCAGTATTTAATACAATTAGTTAACTAATGGTGTGGCTATAAACCCAGATGTATCTGATTTCCTCTATAATTAGTGTAAACCAATAATAAATATATATGTCAAGTTTTTCATCTTGTTAATAAAATAACTAACTGTTTTTAGATATTATTGCGATTTTATACAGGATGTTTCTTTTTACATTACTATATTCTAAAATTCTAAGCCGTAGGTAATAGATACGAAAACGATTAAATGGACAAAAAAAAACTGAAATATCACGGTAATGCATGTACCAATCAAAACGAATCCACGTTTTCGAATCATTTGAGAAATATTATATCTCAATTGCAGATAATTGATTTATGAAATGTGATTTTCTTCACAATTTGACCCAATTCTAAGATGCTGGAATGCGGTGAAACAACGCATCGAAGCCACTGGTAATATTCATCATTATCTTTATGTGCACTTCAATCGGAAAATGAGAAAAATTCAAAATTAAATTTTGCACTGAAACTACGTATTAACATTACTGTATCTCCATTTTAAAAAGGTTAACAACATGTAATTATGTAGATGAACCAAAGCGAAAAGAAGAATAAACCAATGCCGCGTCTAAATACACTAGTATAAATTACAGTTTGAATGTGTTGTGGTTCTTTTATTCAATAAAGGTATGACTACATTATACCTTTGGAACAAATGAATGTATATGACTCTTAGAGCTATATAGTGTATCCCAAAAATACAATGTATTCACACTATTGGGAAATATCCTTTTTTAGACGACGCCATCTGAAAGTTGCTCGTTCTGTATTTACATACCGAATGTTGCGTTTTAAGTGTTCCATGTGAAAAAAGTAACAGTTTCGTACTGCAAAACACTTTCGGGACGCTCTGGTAAAGATATACATATTCCATCTGCATCCAATCCAATAAATATTAATAATTTTTCTGGAGGTACAATCAACATTACTTTTTGCAAATAATTAATAAATTAATATTGACATTGCAAATATCATTAAGTGAAATGTTTATAATTCTCTATTATTTATTTTCTTTCCTCTGTTTAATTGATAAAGTTTTGGATCTTATGCGTCGTCTAAAAAATGTGTACGCCGCGGCTGAAATACTACTTTGTTGGACGAGTCTGAAAATTGCGAAACGAGCGAAGCGAGTCGAGCAATTTTCAGACTCGTCCAACAAAGTAGCACTTTCAGTCCTTGGTATACAAATAATTATTTATTATGTCTCACTGAAAACCCTATCTCAATATGCCTATTTAGGGTACTGGAATAGAATATTATGCAACGATCATGTAATAACCATTACATGAGAGTTGCATGCACTATTTTTTGAACGAAAAAATTTGATTTGTAAAAAAATATAAAAAAAAACGTAGGTAGGTACTACCCGGACTCGGCGGACTCGAACCCGGCATCAATAGATCGAAAACATCCGTATGCGGCGCTTTTCCTTCCTGTGCCACGAGACCACATTGACAAACTAATAGCATAAAGCGTATATGTATGTTACTTACACAAAATTAGTAGTAAATTATTGTAAACGAAAATTAATAAGTTTAAATAATGTATTTACCTTGATCATCAAGTATTTCTGGTCTGGTGCTCGACATCTCTTTTAAAAACTAACACAGAAGATTCAAACTGTCATATATCACACCAATCTCTTAAAAACTGTCAAACATTCTACACAAACTATTGGTTCTGCCTACTTGGGTATTTGAAAGTTTAGATTTCTATTGGTTAATTTTTCAGTTTTATAATGAAAACCAGTGTTATAATGAGTATCATTATGAAACTGAAAATTGGCATTTAATTAACAACTTATAATATAGGAGTGGAAAAATGACCTTTATCTAATTCCGCTATCAAATGTGACACTTTACGTCACTCCTTGACGTTAGGTAACGTCACATTTTTCATAACCTTTATAAATCAGTTATGAAAAGTAGTTATGTAAAAACTTTACGTAACTGTTTATGTTCCAGCATAAAGATACCACATGAGGTTCAAAGAATAATTTATTAATTGGGTAGGTACTGTCAAAACTGACAATTATTTCATTATTTAAACTGTACAATTAACCCATTATTTTAATTCAATAGTATTTTGAGATTTATAAACATTGAAAACATTATCATTCAGGACACAGTTCTTTAAAGTAAGTCAATTTTCTGGGTGAATACATCATAGTAACAATACTTCTAACACCATTTAATTCCACTTCAATATTATCATTGTAATTGAAGATTTTATTGAATATTATGAAAGCGCCGAATTAGATAAAACGTTGTACGTAAACACGTTATGAAGAGAGCGACATAGTTCAACACGCGTAATTTGCAGAACTCGCTAGCGCTCGTTTTGGCAAATATTACGTTTGTTGAACAATATCGCTCTTTTCATAACTAATTACGTAAATATCTATTTTCTGTGCAACCGCGCAGGAAAAACACTAAACAACATTTGTGTGTAAGTATTTTTAATTATTATTGTTTCACGTTATTAAAATAATTTATTCTGACCAAACAAATATCGCTAGAGGCGGCAAAAATAAGTGCACAATTACTGTCCACGAAGTCAAAGTGCACTGTCGAATCATAGTGCCAGGGCAGAAGAGTATATCCACAGCGATGTCAAACAAAAACTCACTTTTTTTGTATCCACTCAGATATTGAAAGGTTATTCGGATACAGTTGGCAGAAGCAAACGTGAGCCCTGGTGGGCGTGTTCATGTCGCTGTAGTTGTATTTTTGTAGTAACAATTCGATATTTTGAATCGATAACCAAATATCGATACCATAAATGTCAACTGTTAAGAGATATGTAAACAAAGTCAAAGTTGTTAAAAATTCAACTCTAAATATTAATAAAAAAATTTATATTGGACAAAAACTAAAACTAACGTTTGCCCTAAATGTCTATATTTTCAAATTATATGACTGTATTAATGTCATGAAAAAGAAGGGTCAAGTTTCTATGGAAAGCAACAAAATATGAACTGGTCCAGTGTTGCCGATGCAAAAATGAAAATTACCCGAACTTACTATTCAAATTATCAGAATTTGTCAAAATTACCAAAAGGACACATTGGTTATCTAAATAAAGTCTTCGACCCCAGACAATATGGAAAATTCCCCAAAACAATGGCCATTTTATATATCCCTTCTACAAAATATTCTAGAAACTATTGGATCCAAATTAGTGAAATTGTCTAAAAATCGGATAATAATCCTCGCATGGACAACACTGATTGATACAGAATGAATAAAATGATGTATGTTGATGAAATCACTCGGTCATATTATTTCGATTATATTTAACAATTACTAATGGACAATCCTTAACATTGGCTCTTGATTGGCTGCTTGCGATAACCTTATTTTAGTTTGCCTATTTTCCGGGGCTCATGTTTGGTTCTGACAACCAATTTATTCTAAGAATTCCTTTCATACATGCCTAAAATGCTTGTGCTGCAGGCTGCTATATTGCCCATTTTTTGCCCTTATGACATAATATATAGGGTTGTCCAAAAAAAACCGGAATTTCCTTTTTTATTGATATTTTTTTTATTTATAGGTCGATTCTATTGATGTCGGTTTTGTTCAAAAGATAATTGATCAAGACACACTACTAATCTAATATTTCGCGTTTTGTTTGAAAAAACAAAATGGCGGACACATCCAAACTTCACCCAACTTTAAAACTGACTGGAAATTTTTTGTTTCGCACTGTATATGTTTGCGAATTATTTTACGAAAGTTCAGACATTTGTGAATGTAACGAGAGGTCAAACATAGAAATCGGTCAAAAATTGTCTGATGTATGGCTCGAAAAAAACAAGTATGTTATTTTATGTTTCAATTTTATGTTTCCACTAATTTTTTTGTGGTAAACGTACAGTTCTTGAATGTCCGATTTGTATAATTCTACGGTTTCCCTTTTTAAATATACGATGCTGTTATAGGTAGATGTTGCCAGTCGGACTCCCTCATGAAGGGTACCGTACCATTATCTATAATGATGAATATTCTGCTAAATATTTCAAACGTATACCTGTTGTCGTTATTAATATCAAGCAGAATAATTATTTAAAGATAAAATTAACAGTAAAAAAAATTTCCTCGCGGGGAATCGAACCCGGGTCTACTGCGTGAGAGTCTGGTATGCTTACTACTCAACCACCAAAGAATATGCAAATCGCTTATCTATAACGTCAAATGTATTAGATAATTTTTGCTTGAAAGGAACTAAAGCTCCTACCGTGTGTCCCGCGACACGTTCTACCTTTTTTTAGATAACCAATGTGTCCTTTTGGTAATTTTGACAAATTCTGATAATTTGAATAGTAAGTTCGGGTAATTTTCAATTTTGCATCGACAACACTGGACTACCAGTTAATAATTTGTTGCTTTTCATAGAAACTTGACCCTTCTTTTTTATGACATTACTACAGAGTCATGAGAATATAGACATTTAGGGCAAACGGTAGTTTTATTTTTTGTCCAACAAAATAACATACTTGTTTTTTTCGAGCCATACATCAGACAATTTTTGACCGATTTCTATGTTTGACCTCTCGTTACATTCACAAATGTCTGAACTTTCGTAAAATAATTCGCAAACATATACAGTGCGGAACAAAAAATTTCCAGTCAGTTTTAAAGTTTGGTAAAGTTTGGATGTGTCCGCCATTTTGTTTTTTTAAACAAAACGCGAAATATTAGATTAGTAGTGTGTCTTGATCAATTATCTTTTAAACAAAACCGACATCGATAAAATCGACCTATAAATGAAAAAAATATTAATAAAAAAGGAAATTCCGGTTTTTTTTGGACAACCCACTATTGATAATAATAATAATAATATTGCTTTATTTAGAGGTAAAATCAGTATAAAATATATAATTTAAAGTAAATGATGATTGGATAATAATAGTAGACATAGAATATCCAAATAATTTTTTTGATAATTGCTCAGTATTCAATTTTCAATGGTATAATTAAGATATTTTTATGGTTATAACGTTACAAAAAGTAATAAAAGTTATCCCATTTTCTAATATAATTGGCGTTACTAAAGTCCTTTTAATGAAAATAGGAAATCACATGCAATAAAAACAATCATTAAGGTCCCCAAAATCTTGGCACGAACATCGTTTTAAATTACCTAAGTCGTTCGAGACATATTGTCCTATAATTTCGTCTTTTGAATGTTAAAACACGTTAGATGAACGTGTTACCGAAACGTTGCACAAGATGATCGTCTATTTCTGTTTAATGCGTTCCAAGAACATTTGTCTTGGGGTGGTATGTTTGAAACTGGTTAATACTGATTGTCAATCTAAAGTTTTCGTTTATTAACATGCAATATTATGAATATTATGAAAATTGGGTTCCGGGAGCTCATCATTTTCAAGTATGTATAGTTTGGTAAACTTATTTGAATCTTCAATAACAATTACTAAAGCCTTAGAAAAAAATACTTATTTCTATGAATATTATGGTGGCTCACTTCCTGCAGTGGCTAGTGAAGTTGGAATTTGCCTTAAGCAAAAATAATTTTGTCTTGTAGATCGATGAGCCATTTTTAAAAATGTTTTATCGAGGGACAATTCGAATGTAAATTTGGCGGCTTTAAAATAGGAAAGCTGCTTTGACTGTGCCAGAGATGGTATCAATATTCATGTAAAAAACACTTTTCAATGGTGAAATGAGTTTATCCTGTAGATGCACCATCTGTGCTATTGAAAGCTTTCTATTGTATTGTTCATTTCCTGAATATAACAAAATAGTTATTTATGATACAAGAGCGTGAAGCATGAAGTACTTCACGCACAAGTGTCATACAAAACTTTATCTACGACCGCATGAAGGATAAATAAAAAAATGTGCTTTGGAGGGGTTGAAAACATAAAAATAAATTTTCTATAAACAAATATATACACAGCAAATTCTAATTTCAGGTGGTATGCAATCCGAAGAAATGCATTCTTCTCGAGGTTCTTCCATTTAAAATGAATTTAATTAAAATTTTGTATATAATAGAAAATATTTTTCACTGTGTCTGACACTTTTGTCAAATTTACTGACTACACAAAAGTTCATACAACAAACGACTAAATTCAAGGCAACTCGATCATTACGTAGTTTTAAATTGATTATTTTTTTCACTTGTCAAAATCTGACATTTTGGTAGTTTCAACCAATAGCAATACATTATTCTAGCCAATCATTCGGTATTATACTGATAATTCTGCTTCCTCATCGATAATACCTTGTTTACATTGAAACGTCAAAATTTTACTTTGAATTTGTCATTATTGGCAACTAAAGTGCTTCGAAGTTTATTGAAAAATAAACATAAACCGATTGAGTGCCATCACCATCACCCAAGAGAATATTGAACATTTAATACAAATTTTGAAATGTTGAAAAAAATAATCTTCCCAAATACAACTCATTCTTCAAATTTTATCACATAATTTTTTATTTTCATCACTCAAACTTGTTTATTTGAGGCAAAAACATTCAAGTGATTTTATCAATCGGTTTATTTTCATATTTTTGCCAAATGAACAAGTTTTTGTGGAAAAGAAAAAATTATCGATACAATTTGAAGCTCTCGTATATGGAGGGTAGAGGTAAGGAGAACCGTCTTGTATGGGGGGAGAGTTGAAAAAGTGTCCAGCTGTATACTGACAATAAAGCTTCAAGTATCTGCCAGAGTAGCGCTGGCGTACAAAAAAATCTAGTATGAACATAGCTATTTTAGACGGAGTGAAGTGTGCTGAGTTTAAATATTTAAATTTTTTCATGACTAGAGTAGTTAGTAAAATACCCGTATACAAAACTTCAACTATTTACCTTGTTTATTCATCTATCTTCTTCTAATCACTTTTGGCGCTTTCTTTAAAAAGTATCCTAAGGTGCCGCAGCGCCACCCTTATTGGACGCGCTGTTACGGACACTTTTTCAAACACAGAGACGGTTCTCCTCACCTCTACCCTCCATACTCTCGTGGTATTACCTTTGATAACTTTTTACTGAATATAGTAACCAATCAAATTACTCAAATTCAAGTCATGTGTCAAATTTCATCCAATCACCGCTGTATTACAGCGATAATACCCTACATGTGGTGTTTTCAGTTTG
>CAJUYI010006204.1:0-14159 GCA_910591695.1 Galerucella pusilla
GCTGGCCACTCAATAGTACCTCTTCGTCCAATCCATTTATTGGGGAAAATTTCATCTAAATAAATTCTTACCATTGAAGCATAATGGAGTGTTGCCCCGTCTTGCTGGAACCAAACATTTTCATTCGGTAAGTTGGGATCTATTGCGTTGGGATATAAGTTTGCCAACCCAGGAATAACTTCATTTCTAAGCATGTTTAAATATTTTTCAGCTGTCAAATTTCTATCTATAAATATAGGACCAATAATATGGTCGCCTATGATACCGGCCCAAACGTCCACCTTTTGAGGGTACTGAGTATGTGTCTCACGCATCCAATTAGGATTCTCTGCTGACCAATATCTACAGTTCTGTCGGTTTACCTCTCCATTCAATGTGAATGTTGATTCGTCAGAAAAAAGAATGGTACCAAGAGCTATCTCATTTCTGGTCAAGTTATTCGTCAATCTTTCGCAGAAATCCATTCTACGATCTGGATCGTCTTCTGTTAACTCCTGCACAAAAGTTAATTTGTAGGGATGAAGTTTTTCTTTGTGAAGACATCTTGGAACAGTTGTATGACTAACATTATTTTCACGGGCAATTTGACGTGTACTTGAAGTTGGATTCTCTTCGACACTAAACAAAATATCCACTTCCACATCATCTTCAACGAAGTGTGGTTTTCTTTTCAATGGTTTGACATGTCCAAGTTCTCTGAATTGTGCATGAATTTTAAACACAGTACCTACTTTGCGAAATATTAGGCAATTGGGGATACCTGTGATTAAATAAGTTTGCCACTTCAACTTGACTTCTGCAGTTATCCCCGTACCCGATCATCATTAAAATCTCAATTCGGTGAGTCTCAGTTAAATATTTCATTGTTATGTCGACAAGGAAAGAGTGTTTGACAAATATTTTACTTTTTCAGTATACACTGTCAACACATCAGCAACTGGCAGAATAGGAAACAATCCACATTATTTACCGATTTAAAACAATCCACATTATTTACCGATTTTGTCTTAGGCAATTTTTGGGTATTTATAATATGATTCATGGGCGTAGTAGGTTTTGTTTAATATACAAATACGTCTAATAATTAGTAAGTGAGTTATTCTTAGCTAATTTAAAAAAGTACCAATATTTCAAGTGTAATAAATTATTAATTTTAAAATTTCACCCTGTATAATTCATAATTGACCATAAATTATTTAGTTTGTTGAAATCGGTTCATTGAGAGGATTTCAAAAATATGCAAATATACAGTGTGCTTCATTAAAAAAGACCAACACCGACTATGGCATACTTGCGTGAATCACCCTGTACATTTAAATTTATGTTTACAAAACGCACAACTCAATTCGAAAGTTGACGTGTCTCGGCATTTTTTATAATTTTCTAAAATAATGACATAAGGAATTTTATTCCATAAGTGGTTTCCACACTGTATGAGTTTTTGGTGTAAATATACAGTGAAATGTAATAATAGTACTGACGCAGAATATACAATTAACTTCGTAGACTCCGTTTCACATAAGAAAGAACCCACTAGAAGTCTAGAAGTTGCAGTCGTATGTGCGACGAAGCGGCTTAGCTGCTTAGCCTTAGGCTTTGATCGATATTGATGTTCTTCGCGCACACGACTGCAACTTCTAGACTTTTAGTGGGCTCTTCTCATGTGAAACAGAGTCTAGGTATTCTAAATGTAAGAATAATACAGCAAGTGCGCCTCAGTCTCAGCAGGATAGTAAGGGAGATATAATCACGCGGAGGTTCATTCTATTGTTAGCTGATAAAAACAGTTATCTAACCAACAAGAGTATTAATAAGCCTAATATGCTTTTTTTGTCGATATTATTGCATGACTGGTTGCCTATACCAAAATCGTTTATTATTAGAATATCGTTTATTAATAGGTGTCATCAATGAATAATTTTGTGATATTGTTCAATAGCGGACCTTACACGGTCAGTATTACTGTCAATACTACTACATCATTAATACTGGCAATACTGATGGTAGTCGCCTCAGTATTTTTAATAACTTTACACGATCAGTTATACTGTCCGTGATTTCTATCACTATCAGCGTGTTTGTTGCCCTGTATAGTGTGTGTTGATATTCGTCAAAATGAACAAAAATCATTCAAAAGCATGTTTAGCTATAATCTTAGCACTGTCAATCTCAAAAAGACAAGTTAATCGTAAAAAGTGGGTCAAAAACTGGCTAAAGCAACGGCATAGGTATACTCAGGGAGAGTTTCGTAGATCTCTATAAATTTTCGCAACAACTCACGGTCATCTTGTCTAGATTCAACAACTTCTGAATCGGAATTTGTGTCTACTTCGGCATCAGTAGGTGAGAACGGAGCTCTTTCTTCAGCCATGACTATTCAACTACTGATGAGAATAATGATGTGCACCTTGTGCATCAGAAATATTGACAGTATTGTCAATACTGATGACCAAAATATTAAAATATTCGAATAAACGTCAGTACTTAACTTCATTCCATCATTCCACTCCATACACGATCAAGATTACTGACAATATTTTTCGATATTGACAGTAATATTGATCGTGTAAGGTCCGCTAATAACATACGGTCGATGGAAATAGAATTATCAATATCAATAGAATTAGAATGTTTAACGATTTTTCCATTGAATTCATTAGATAGTGAAATTAATTAGAAACAGTTAGTTCAATTTAAAAAAGTAATATGAGTAGACTCCACAAAGTAAGGGTCCAAACAGTGAATTCAAACTTGATTAAGTTTACACTCAACTTTATATTAACAAAATTCGATCAATATCCGTCCACGAGAACCGTCGTTATTCTGAAACACATAAAGTAATATTTCCTCTAGGTAACGCTCAATCATTCCATTCAAAAGTTAAAGGTTTCTTCAGCTAACTTCAGTCATATACTAAGAAATATAAATAAAAGGAAAAACATATACTAGATAAATAGATGTCAACAAGAAAATATTACTTGAGAAATTCAGTAACTCCATGAAATGAAAAATAAGAAATTACATATATTCTTCCACCTGTTTGAGACTGAGACTTAGTTTCATTGGGGTTCGATCATCAGCTATCACTTCTTGTTATCCGTTACGTATGTTTCCACATCTTCATTATTCCAGTAAATAAAGGAAAAAAGTTAACATTAATTAAGCCCTATTTCCATCTTCGGATTGGAATTTTCATTTGGTACCTCATTAAACATTAGACAAAGTTCTGCATGAAAACGCGTGCAAGGGCGGAGAAAATGGCCCTAAAAGACCAGAAAAATAGGTTTTCAGTCAATATCTCCTGAAATATGGCAGTTAAAGATTTTTGGTTGGAATAAAAATTAAAGTTCAGTTAATTTTCTACAAAAATGGTCCCTATGATTTTTCTCGAAAATTTGACCGGTTTCGAGAAAAACGGCACCAAGCGCACCTCGAATAATGAGCTTCTGTGCTGTATGCCGGAGAGCACAGTCCGTGTATTTACACATCAGCGGGGGGACAAATTATTCAATAACTTTTGTGAAAAATGCATATTTTCTCATGATTCAAAATTCATGTGAAAGAGGAATTCTTCTGCTATCATACCCTGTGAATTGAGTCACGCTTGACTCTTTTGGCCATATTGGAACACGGGTCAAACTTTCTGCTCCCGGGCAATTTTGACCTCGCCAGGAATTTGTTCCTATTTTTTTGTATTGCACTAATTTACTCAAAATTTTCTTGATTATGGGTCCTCATAAGGTCCTTTGTCATCCCTGAAATTTGTATACCCTAATTTTTTTAATTTTCATTCAATCGTTGTTTATTGAATTGTGAACAACCATCAATTAAAAATTTATACATGATCCGATTGGTCTCTATGATACATCATTTGAAAGCTGAGAATGTCTTCCTTTCGATTGTGCAATTACTTTTTTTGACGAAGTCGTCCATTTTTCAATAAAATTAGAAAACGCGGGCTCAAGGAAAAAACGCATTTTTTTGGTTGTTTTTTCCTCCCTGCTCTTTATTTCTAACATTTTAACACCTTAACTAGTGTAACGGGGAAATTCCCACCTTTCCATCGATGTATATAAGTCATACCTTTGATACCCCGGGGAAAAACCAGTATATCTAAATGTATACGCTATAATTTATTACTTTCGTTCCTCCGTCGTTCGCCGCGCGTGTGCTCTACGTGGCGCTCGTGTCGTCTGCTCATCTATTTGTGGTTCGTGTGAGTCACGCCAGTGTTCGAATTATAAATACAGCAATAATATGTTATCCAAAGAGGTAGAATTAGAGGAAACTGTAGACTCAGAAGAAGTTGTTGACAGGGTAGAGCTAGAGGGAGCTCTAGACCCAGAAGAAGTTCTTGACCAATAATCAGATGACGACTGGTGACGAACAGATTTATGTCATAATTGCAATGTATTTTTATATACTTTTTTCATCAATTCACGGACAATTAACCCGCGAATCTCTTGTACTTTTGTTAAAAATTTTCTTTGTAATATTTTAGACTATAATGTATTATTCTTGTATCATTATATTGGGTTCTCCCGTTGATAAATAAATGAATAAATGAAAAAAATATATATTTTCCTATAATAATTGAAACATGGAGAACGTTTATAACTCGTTATCCCAAAAACCTCAATCAGTCTGGTTGCAAAAAATTTACAAAAATTTGCGGAGAATCTGCAAGAAATTGTTGCTGTATGGGTAAATATTCTTCACTCTTAAGGCATTTTCAGTTTTCCTTACCAAAAGGCTAATGAACTTCAGTTTTTTGCCACTTGCGCAAAGCTGATTGTTGCTAGATTCAGGTCCACTGGTGAGGTCCATCTCGCTAGAATTAATCTTATAGCCCGTTTTCCTAATGAATATATCTTGAGGCCTCATCTGAGAGGAAAACAAGACCTTCGGAAACATAAATATCCATCAAAAGTGTCTGGTTACAGGGTTTCTCATTTACGGCACCGAGGATTTTCCCAATCTGTAAAATGTGGTGACGCCATCTACAATTGGTTTCCACAATCCAAAACATTGAAAATAATGTATTTCCAACACAACCCAGCTCAAATTTTGTACAAAACTTGCATATTTCACAAGTCTCAAAATTTCCGGTATTTCAACCCGATTTTTTTGCAGAAAATATTGATGTTGCGAAAAAAATCATGAGGACCATTTTTGTAGAAAATGACCTGAACTTCAATTTTTACTTTAACCGGAAATCTCTAACTGCCATATTTTAGGAGATATTCTAACTGCCATATTTCAGGAGATATTGACTGAAAACCTATTTTCCTGGTCTTTTGGGGCCATTTCCTCCTCCCCCCTCGCACGCGTTTTCATGCAGAACTTTGTCTCATGTTTAATAATGTACCAAATGCAACTTACAACCGAAAGATGAAAACAGGGCGTCATTAATGTTAACTTTGCCTTTTTTCCTCCCTCATTTACTGGACTACATGGTGAAATTGTACTAATCGACATTTAAGATATCGAAAAATTCCAGGTAAATTGAGATTTTGCAGAAAAAAGTCCAAAATAATGAGCTACTCATTATTTCAATGCCGACAACATTGCCTGATATTTGAAATGTATAAGAAATTTTGTATATTTCACAAAAAGAGGAAAAGATTCTTATATATTTTTCTGAATCACAACACCTGAATAATTTTGACGTTTATCCAGGTGTTGGTAAATGATGTGGATGTATTAAATGAGAGTGCGCCACATGGTTGTTGAAGTTTTCTAATGTAGCGTGATGATTTCCAGATTTATTTATGAATCTAGACCCAAGTTGAAATGAAAAGGGTTCTAATTATCACTAATCCCTACTATTATTGTACGAATGAAATGAATTAATTGAGTAGCTTTCGAAGCTCAAACCCGAAATGAATGAAAACCGTCTCTTTGAATACCCCATGAAAATTGTTAGACATTTTTATAGTACCATGTTATGATATTACGTTTTAAAATGTATATATTGTATAAGTTAAATCTTACTAAATGTATATTAAAATTGGTTTGTAAATAATAATGTGTTTTATTTAACAATACCCTTCTTATGAAAATATATTTATTGCTGATTGATTAGTTCGACACCATTAGCTTGGAGTCCTCGGCACCCTTGCCTTCTCAAAACTGAATATTAATATCATAATACATATCATAATATCATAGATAAAACGTTCTACTCTTCACTAACCGATTTAGGGGAAAGTTTCACATATTCCAGTGTATTTCAAGTCTTTAAATCCAGGCAATAAGGAAGTAAGCACAACCAATTTATATTAAATATTTCCATACCTAACACTAATGTTCGACATAAAAAATTTTTTTGGGACAAGAAATTGACTGCCACAGTCCGTTTTTGTATAAAATAATTTTTTCTCCTCCAAATGCAGTCATGCAATTTTCGAAAATCCACTTTTCAAAACAAAAGTTGTTCATAACTCGAGTAATTGGAAAGATAGAACGTTCTAGTCTACAGCAATCGATTCAGCGGACAATTTTACATATGCCAGTGAATTTTGGATCGATAATTCCGATCAATAAAGAAGTTAGCGGAAACCAGTTTATATAAAATATTTCCATACCTTTCCCTTGCTTCAAAATTTTCGACCAAAAAAATATTTTCGTAATAAAAAATGCTCAAAATTCGTCTAGAGGGGTTTCTTGGGACGGGAAATTGACTACCACAGTCCGTTTTTGTATAAAATCATTTTTTCTAATTTTGACATATAAAGTGACACTTTTTAAAACTGATTGACATTATGAAACGTCTTACTTTTTGTAACTAGTTGCATAAAGTAAAATTTTATGCAATTGGTGACGAAAAATGTATTTCAAAACTAATGACAAAAAGAATTATTCTATTTATTAAACTGTTATAATACAAGTTGAAAACATAAATTATAAATCAATCAATTATTCATCATTTAAAGGCGCATCTCGTTGCGCAAATTTATTTCAATAGACACTTCTACAAGGTAAATATTTTATCAAAAAAAAAGAACATGTCGCGGGACACACGGTAGGAACTTTAGTTCCTTTTAAGCAATAATGATGTAATACATCTGACGTTATAAATAAACAATTTGCATATTCCTCGGTGGTCGAGTAGTGAGCAAACCAGACTCTCACGCGGTAGACCCCGGTTCGATTCCCCGTGAAGAAGTTTCTTCCTATTGTTAACTTTATTTTTAAATAATTATTCTGCCTGATAATAATAACAACAGGTAGACGTTTGAAATATTTAGCAGAATATTCATTATTATAGATAATGGTACGGTACCCTTCATGAGGGAGTCTGACTGGCAGCATCTACTTATAACAGCATCGTATATTTAAAAAGGGAAACCGTAGCATTATACAAATTGGACATTCAAGAACTGTACGTTTACCACAAAAATATTAGTGGAAACATATTATTGAATAGTTGAATTTTCAATTCGAAGTTATATTACAGTTTATAGAAATTTTTATTTTCTAGATTTTTTAATAAGTGGGTCGTAGAAAAATATGCTGTTCGACTCGTGTGGATTGTCCATATCGCACTTGAACGATTGAGCACTCCGCCTACGGCGTCGTGCTCAAACTTCGTCCTCGTGCGATATGGCCATCATATCCACACTAGTTGCACAAACTACTATTTCTATCAAAATATGCCCTTTTACATTTAAAATGAACCTGCCAAATGTCAAATCAATTCATCCATCCATTTTAAAGTTATCGAATTAAAGCATTCAAGTTTTAAAAATTTCAACACCCTGTATTTCGAAAAGTAAATGTGCTAGACCCCTCAATCCTCATATCATGTTGTCCAATTCCACGAGAGGAATCTACATGCAAACGTTGTAATTACCCTTAACGTTCGAGATGCCTATACCATTTTTTGCGCGATCGTATTGAAATAAATTCCGAATAAAATAATTTGAATTTCTTCGAAATGAACGAAATGTCAAAAGTGACATTTATACTTCTCGATGAGTTCAAAATATATTTTGCATTTTGGTGAAATTGTTTTTATGCTATTTATTACTTTTCGACGTCTGAACAGTAAGTAAATCACTTACCGACGTGTTAAACTTAGAAACCAGTAAACACAACATACCGTCCTGACAACCGATGCCGTAAATAAACAAAAAAGATCAATCGCGCAAAAAAAAATGGGAATAAGAGTAAAAATTTATCCGAACAAATTCAAGTAGATCACCAGCACTGCGAATACCAGCTTTGGATAGAATTTTAATATAGCATCGGTGGTTCAGTGGTAGAATAGTCGCCTTCCACGCGGGCGGCCCGGGTTCGATTCCCGGCCGAAGCATATGAATCGCTGCTTCGTAAACGAGAGAGAGAGACTCAGGAGAGAGCACACGCACGCAAGCAAGGCACCTAACGAAGCAACGTAACATAACGTAACGTAACGTAACGGTCAGATCTTTTGCGTCGCGACCCCCGGTCGCTCAAACATAACCTGACGTAAAGAACTAAAGTTCCAAAAATCAGTTGTCAAAGTAGGTTTGTGATTCACGCAACTCTAGCAAAGTTGGATTCAAGGAGAGAATTAGAATAAAATATTATACTCCTCTTATGTTCCTCGAGCTCGGTTTTGACCGCACTACAATTTTTCAAACATCTGCCATGAATTTGTTCGTTGCTAAATTTGTAGTGATATTGAAGAGTGAACGAAAAACTTCACGAAGTAAGGAAAAAGTTCTAGTAAAGTTTCAATAAACTAATTATACCACTTCTGAACAAATATTTTGTTACATCAAGCTTTCCAAGTTATGAAATTAGTTAAACATATTAATAAATGCTTGAGCTTTTTTATATAATATTAGCATAGTATAACTTTCAGAGTAAGTTGGAAAACTCCGAGGATGCTCAAACAATCAGACTTGTTCGGTACGGTTTCGGGTAAAAGTTTAGTGTGAATCAGTTCAAAAGGATGGAAATACAAGTGAGTAACTTCCCTAATTGAATGATGTTATTTGTAGAATTAGTAATGTTAGAGTTGACACCACCTGGTCCTGAATATTTCATGTAACATCAAACCAAGCGAAGAGTTAAATTTATTATATTCTGGCTAAACACATTGTACAATCCTGAAGTTTCGTTATATTGTTGGATAATATGGAAATTATAGAAACTTGTCAATTTTTATTTGGATTACCAATTCCTAGACCATTTTCAGTAAAAACGAAACAGTGTCTAATAAAATCTACTGCCTATGGGTGGGGAAGCAGGGGTGAAAGCGAGGGTTAGACCACTCCTGCGGGTGCAGAGAGGAATACTCTTGAGGGTGGTGCAGGTGTACAGGAGAGTGGGTGGTGCGACCAGAGAGGAAGTATACAGGAATTTATGGATGAGGAAATGGAGAGAAGGTGAATAAGTATGAAGACGCGCTAAAAGGAGCGATTGGGAGCCGGAAATTCGGGTAGGTGGACAACTTCTTGACGCAGGTGCTCACTGGGCATGGATCGAGAGTGGGCTACCTCCACAAGATTGGGAAAAGAGAAACTGGAGTGTGCGAGAGATGTGAAGTGGAGGATGATGTGGGACATGTGTTTAGATGTTGGAAGAACGAGGAAGTTTTGAAGAAGTTGGAAAATAAGCTGGGAGAGGCGGTGTATTGGGAAAATATGGTGGATATAATGTTGCGGGGCAAGGAGGAATTGATGGAGATAAGTGGCGTAATATGTATGTATCTATTTTGGAGTGACATTCACTGAGACTTAAAAGATCTATTGTGTCCCCTTACTTCCACTCAGTTTCTGAGGAGAGTCTCAGAAACTAGTAGTTCCTTTAGTCCCATTTCCCGGAGGAATTTTAGGATGTCTGCAGGCTTCAACTTAGGTAAATGTTCCTCTTCTATCCAGTAATCTCCAAGGTGCTGCGCTCTAGGATTCTGAAGTGCTGTGCAGTTGGAAAGTATGTGGATGGAGGTTTCTTCTTCTATTCCACAAAATCTGCATTCTTCTTCCTCCACTATTTTGAGCTTTTTCAGGTGCCCATTCAGGCGATAATGTCCCGTCAGGATCCCTGTTAAAACTCTTAGCGCAGTTTTACTTTGACTCATGCATTCTTTTTCTCGGCTTTACTCCTTTCTTCCAATATTACATTGGGGCTGATTCCGCAAAAGGGTTCTGGCCCCCAGAAAGGTATATCAGTCCCTCTCTTTGCTAGTTCATCTGCTATTTCATTTCCTTCTATTCCAGTGTGTCCTGGAATCCATAGTAAGGTGTTAGTAAGTGTGTTCTCTACCAAAACCTTTTCACTTTTAACTCGTGTGTTTTGGTAGAGGGGAGTGATCTAATTGTGAGCTTGACACAGAAACAGAACTGGCTGGTATCTCAATTGCCACAAAAGAACTAACCAGAAAAGGAATTTCTGGCAAAAACATAATAATCTGCACTGGTACTAGACAAGCCCTATTAGCCTTGAAGAGACAACGTGTTATATCGAGGCTAGTACTAGAGTGCCACCAGAATTTAGCTGACGCCTCGGCAGATAACAATATTATCCTGAGGTGTGGGTTAAAGGGCACGACAGGAGTAAAGGAAATCGCATTGCTGATTCTTTAACCAGGGAAGCCGCTGGACTAAAAATTCTAGGACCCAGTGACACCTACGGCCTAACGACTTCGACAATCGCGGAACTAGCCAAACGTTACACCCATGCTCAATCCCTAAAGAGATGGAATGGAATCAAAGGATGCAGTCTTGCTAGGATCACCATGGGCGACCCTGGGAAGCTGGCGCCGAAGCAATATTTGGCGTTGACCAGGAAAAACCTACGTTTAACAGTAGGATTTCTGACTGGTCACTGTCAACTAAGGAAACACCTCCATACCATGGGGCTAGTGGACACACCTTTATGCAGGATGTGTGAACAGGAAGATGAAACTGTCAGGCATGTCTTATGCGAGTGTCCGGAGTTATCTTCAATAAGAGAGTGTGTGTTCGGTGAGTCTTGGCCTACACCTGCCGATATAAAGGAGATGTCTCCTAGTGACCGGTCCACCTTCCTGAGAAGGACAGGATGGACAATGACCTAGAATGACAACTCCTCGGGAGGATGTACAATGGGTCACATGTGGCCTAAGTGCTGTGAGCCTACACACTGACCCTCCCTACTCTACAGATACAGAGCTACACACATAGAAAAATTCTTGTCGCTCTCTTTCAAATATTATCCTTGTCGTACCCACTTGTGTAAATCGTATGAACTGTTGTTGCAAGCTGCGTGTTAAGCTCCAGCCAAATTTATTACTTTGGTATTTCGCAATTTAGTTTCAGTCAGCACATTCATCTGAAGTATAGTAAATAATACAATATTTGGAGTTAGATTTTAGGTAGTGAGTTACCTTTGTTATCTCAAGGATTAATATATTAAAGATTTCTGGTCAAGTCTTGATTGTTTTTTAAACTTTTTTGTTTAATGCAATTTTACCATTGAAATGGGACCCAAGTATTTTTATGGAATATATACCTGTAACATCTAAGTTTCGTGTGCATAAACTAAATCAATCTTTCAAGCAAATAAAACTCAACTTTTTTTTCATCTTGTATTCTATATAACGAAAGCTCGAGCAAAGCGGAAACCGATAAAATAGATATTAATATCAGCCAAATGTTACTTATTTTGGTTCATAACTTCAAGGATTACTCTTCACTTCATACAACGAAGCCAGGCCAAGTACTAAACTTAATGGCAACATAAATAACGTATTCAGCTCCTCGTTAGCAATACAAAATGAAAGTTTAATAAAAGTGAATTATTGCGAATATTAAAACTAACTTATTTTGCAATGAATTGTAACCTCCTCGCCTTTACATCGCAGCTTTTCTTTTATTATTTTTTGCTTCGTGCCTTTGTATTCTTCACTAATGAAAACCCAACTCTGAAAAACTTTCGAGCATGCAGTTCAGATTCTAACGAGTTTATAAAGAAGTACAAGTATTGTTAATATCACAATTTTCCATAAATATTCATAAGGATGCAAAACATTCATAGCGCATCCAATTTTTCTACCTACGATTGTTGCCTTCAAAACCTGTTATTTACTGTTGATGTGAATAAGTAGCCAGAAAATTGTATGTTAATCAAATCAAAAACCAGTTTTTGAAAAATGGCTGGGATGCAATATTGCTTCTTCTACCTTCTACCTTTCAAGAGTTTAGTGCATTTATTCCCAAAGTGGTCCAGGTGGACCCCCAGGGGAAGACTCGACGGAGGTCGATAACTTTATCTGGTTTCGATAGTGAAGAACCAAAATGTTGGTTTGACTTTATCTATGAATGTAGGCATATATTTTAAGAAGCTCAGCGACTGTTCTTTGTAAAAACTTGTAAATTCCAAACTCAGTACAACTTGTCGAGACTTGTTCGTACGTGCAAAAAGAGGAAGTACAAAATGTGGTTTGTATGCTTGCAACCTTGCATGAACTTGTTTGATTTTTCACCGGAATTTCGAAAAGATGAGTAAAGTAATGTGAAACAATGTAGGTTGGGTTAGGTTTGTGGGGAGTGGGGCTATAAGGCCCTCCACTTCGACTGACAAAAGTCTATTGTGGCTCAAATATGTGTGCTAGTGGCGTAGAAAGTAAGTAGTTTCCTGCCTATTTGTCGACCTTTTTGTCCCTACTTTATTAGTAGTTTCTTCATTACCCGACTGTGTGGGGTTCGCTAATAATAATTAAATAATATACAATCATGGATTTCACGCGTCCCCACGTACTTGTAAGGAACATCAAAGTATTAAACCTATATACCTAGGAGATAATTTTGTTTTAATACTTGTAGAACTCCGTATTTAGCTACATTTTGTAATATATTTCCATGTAAACATTTCCTAATACTTCTGTCAATATCCTTGAAATTCCGTATTGATGTATTGTATAAATTAAAAATTCTCCATTATGCCTTCACTCGTTTGAGGATGTGTATCATTGAAAAAAAAACCGGTCTATCCTTTGTATAACGGGAGGGCCTATAAGCTTTTCGTAACGCCACTGCTTTAATCAATCATCCAACCTCGTTATCGTGTATATTTAAGAGAGCGTTCAGAAAGTAACAAACTATAAACAAATCTAGAAAGAAGTGATTGCAAAAGGTAATCAGAATTTCATATACTCCAACTCTTCGACTGTAAGAAATCCTCAGCCGCAAAAGTTAGCTTATCGCACTAAAAAGTGATTGTAACAAAAAGCGAAAAAAAAGAGGCAGTCACGTTAAACCATTAAACGTAGGATGAAATAAAAAGTTTGATAGAGTGACACAGGGGAGAACTGGCTCATTTTAACGAAATAAAGAAATTTAGGTAGATAAGAAGTATCGATAATGCAAATAGACTTAAATATGTTACAGCCTTAAACATTGAACTATTTCACTTTGATTATTTTTTTCGTATCATTTTCAACCAATCAGAATGAGCTACCTCATATAATTTCGATAATACCCGATTATACATGGAGTAGCTCTACCAATTAAAAATTTCACAAGTGATTATACATAGAGTAGCTCTACCAATCGAAAATTTTACAATACTTTAATTTCCATAGTAACCACATCGACATCAATATAGAACAACACACAAACTAACATTACTGTCAAATTCTGAAGTTTATCAAAAATGAGTCGATTTGGATTGTAATTTCCATTGTACCAATTTGTATCTAAATTAAATTGTTGATATTTACTCAACAAATAATCGTATCAAATACAATACGTACTTCAAAATAAATACGGTCATATACACCTCAAACTTCCTGTATAATTACAAATCGTGTCAGTTTGACACAATAATTTTTAATTATTATTATTTAAGCTGTCAAACTGATACGATTTGTAATTATGCAGGAAGTTATCGATGTATAACCTGATTATTTTAAAGTACTTTTAGTATTACTACTGAATAAATTCACGTGAATATTTCTGGCAAACAGTTCATACTTCAGATTATATGAAAATATTGTTCAATCAGCAAGATTTTTTTCTTATAAATAGGCCATACTTAAAAACTTCTCAAAAAATGACTTTTTAGCAGTAAAATGTTTTCAGTAAGGATAGCTCAGTTTGCTGAAAATACCTACTTTTCTAATCACTTCACTCAGGCATATTTCCACGAAGAATGCCAATACCAATGTACAAAATGCGAGATGTAGA
>CAJUYI010006205.1:0-14157 GCA_910591695.1 Galerucella pusilla
GTTCTCTAGATATTTCTAATTGACCGTTTATCTGCCGCACCCTGTATGTAGTGACGCGCGTCTAGAATAGACGATCAAATAAGTAAAAAAAATCGATAGTCTGAAATACTCGAGCTCGTCAGATTAAGATATTGGGGGTTGATTTTAGTGTTTTAAGACTAAATTTAACTAATCTGACGATAAGTCATTGACACCGCCGAGTTATAGGGTCGCGAACTTTTAAAAAAAAAACGTTAATCCGGTATTCTCGAGCGCGATTTAATTTTTTTACTGTGAAGAATACAATCTAAAACTTACTAAAAATACAAAAATCTGCCGTTCTCCGCATGACCGGAAGTGTAGAGGAGCCATTTCGTCTTCCGAAACAAGCGTTGCGGCATATAAGTCGCGAACGATACATTTTACAAAAAAAAGGTATATAATATTGATGTGTTATATTTTCTTTGTGTGAAATTATCATCTATACAATTTGGAGGGTTAAGAAGGTAGTTTTTATTCATCCCCGTTAAAAACTGTTGATACACCCCTCCTAGATTAAAGAATATCATGGAACAACCTTGTTCTTGCAAGCTTATAAACAGGGCTACACCATGTTCGACACTTTTTTTTATTATATTCGACTGTATAAAATACGAAATTCTTTTTGATAAAAAGTTAAATTCGCTTGGTAAAAAGTCGGGGTTATGAAGAAATTTGATAAAAACCAAAGAAAGTCGTCTCTGATAATTACATTTGGCAACGTCGCGCACAATTCCCGACTACGTCTGTTATCAATAGAGGTTTGTCTGTGGCAATATATTTAAAAAACGTAATTTCATTTCACACAAAAAAGGTTTCTTTACATTTTTTGGACTTGAAGCATCCTGAAAACTCAAACTCCCGGTTTTTTGAGACTCTACTGCAAGTAGAGGACACTTTGGTGGTTCCAAATATTCTTGGTTAATTGGTCTAACATAATTATTAACAGAGATACAGAGTGTTTTATTCATTTAGTCCAATTCTTTTGAAGGCAATAGCTTTAGAACCACCCTATATATTTCTTTCATTTTTGGTATGGATCTATTGCATTGATAACATAGTAAGATAGTGTAATAAAAATAATTATAGCTCAGGTCTGGTTTGAGAAAAATTTGCAAAATTTGATAATCTCCAAAACAACACCCTGTATATGAGAATTTTTGAAATCCAATAGATTATTCGAAGGGAACAGAAAAAATAGAGCGGTACCAACATATTTTTCGAAGTGCACATCCCGTTTTACTGCTTAACTTTTAATGTCAAAGTTATTTAAATGTATCATTGACATTTTCGTACGTAATAACTTTAGAACCACCCTATAGATTTCCTTCATTTTTGGTAGGTGTAAGTTACATAAGCATCAAAATCTCATCTCGTAACAAAAACAGATATAATCCAGGTTCGGCTTAAGAAAAATAGTTATTTATGTAACTAGTGTGTAAAGTAGCCTTTTTTTTGACGAATGTGAATATTGTCGCATGAGCCGCAGGCGAATGCGACAATCACATGAGTCGAAAAAAAGGTCTTTACACACGAATTGCATACAATATTTTTTCTACTAGCGAATATTTAATTAAAATACAAAAGTTTAATAGTAATTTTCTTCACGCACTAGTGCGTAAAGAAACATACTTTACGCACTAGTGCGTAAAGTAATTTAAATTTTTCTTTTATTTTTATAATAATCTAAAATAACATCATAGATTTCTAAAAATATTCAATTCCTAAATATAAAATACAATTGCTTACTCTAGGTATAGTCGGAAGATCTCAATTTAAATTTTAAATGTCAGATTCAATTCACAAAGAAATGTCAGTCACTCACCGCCAACTTATGCCTATTTACCGTATTATTTCCAGTAGGTACTCAATAATTATTTAGCAATAATCATTAGGTTACTTTACCGAATTCTATAGGTTTCTATCTCCAATTTATGAAAAAAACTTAGATTTAATATCCGTTTATCATACCTATATTTTTATAAGACTAGATATCTATAACTACATACATATTGGATTTTTTTCTTTACGCACTAGTGCGTAAAATAAAGTTTTACGCACTCGAAAATGTGTCTAAAGTACGTACTTTACACACGGTAGTAGAAAAAAAATATTTTATCAAGATTTTTATAAATCAATAGTTTATTCCAAAAGAACAGAAAAAATTGAGTTACTCGGAAATGTTTTTCGAAGTGCTTATGTGACTTACACCTACCAAAAATGAAAGAAATCTATAGGGTGGTTCTTAAGTTTATTACGTATGAAAATGTCAATGATACATTTAAATAACTTTGACATTAAAATTTAAGCAGTAAAACGGGATGTGCACCTCAAAAAATATTTTGGTGCCGCTCTATTTTTTCTGTTCCCTTCGAATAATCTGTTGGATTTCAAAAATTCTGATATACAGGGTGTTGTTTTGTAGATTATCGAATTTTGCTAATTTTTCTCAAACCAGACCTGGATTATAATTATTTTTATCACACTATCTTATTGTGTTATCAATGCAATAGATCATTACCAAAAATGAAAGAAATATAAAGGGTGGCTCTAAAGTTATGGCCTTCAAAAGGATTGGACTAAATGGATAAAACACTCTGTATCTCTGTTAATAATTATGTTAGACCAAGGCTATTTGGAACCACCAAAGTGTCCTCTACTTACAGTTAACCTATGGTGATATTTACGTTGGTTGTATCTATCGCTTTATTGTCATTCTTAAATTCACCGTTTTATCAGGGAGAAAGAAAGGAAAAAAAAGAAACAAAATAACCTTTTTCGGTCAGATTAAGAGAACCCACCAACATTTTTGTCAGATTGAGAAAATATACTTTCAGGATACCGAGATAAACCTCCCCTATGAAAATCTGACGCGCTCGAATATTTCAAAAGAACTATTTTTCTTGCATTTTCAAAAATTTGTCGTAACTTATCGTCACGCCGAAATCGTCAGTTTTTTTAAAGGGAGCTTCCTTGGGGTCTACTGAACACCCCTTCTGAAAATATGACGCGCTCGAGTAAATTTTTTTCTTCGGATTTTTGACTACTTGTTATCAGAGGCTCTTGGGGCATACGTCGTATGAATATCTGACGCGATCGAGAATGCCCAAGCAACTGTTTTTTTTAACATTTTTGAAAAACCGTACACGCCATACCAACCGCTAAAATGGTTTTTATCATACGAGCTTTTCTACTTTATCTTTCGATTTTGATAGGTCTCGACGGAGGTCGAGGATCTCGCCATTTAGCGACCTCGTTTCCCTAACTATTAAGTCAAAATGAAAAAAAAAAAAAATAAGTAAAAATAACAATTATTCTTTATAATTTGAATAATAATAATAATAATTTATTGCTTCAAAAACATAAGTTTACAGCAAGGGTGTATGAGTACAAATTGCATAATACGTTATACCTACACTAACAAACAATTTAAAAAGAATAATAAATAACATAACAAGACATCTTAACAGATAATTACTCATTAATAATAAATGACCTTAATCTTATAATATTCCACACATATTCACAAATTTGCCTGGCTTCAACAAGTGTGATATTTGCAAACTCTGCAAACAAGAAATATTTTGTTTCATGGCGACGTATATTGGACAATCAAAAAGAAGATGCTGTAATGTTTCCTTTTCATTCCGATTACATGCGGAGCATTCCATTTAAGGTGAAATTGATTCTGAATGCATTTGCCGTACGCAGCTGAGCTAGTGTGCGGGTGAATTGAATGGGCAATCTTACGAGTAAATACAAACTTGGATTTCTGGAAACAGTGAACAAACTATACAGATATAAATAGGAATACTTAGAAACCAGGGATAAGTCCGATTCATACAATTGTGTATAATACATCTCAAGTAATTGTTTTCTATTCCTAATTAATGTATGATAGCTCAAGTTGTTCCACATTTCCAACTGATTTATTTTATTAAAAAAATTGTTCCATTTGTACCGCCCAGTTAAACTTGGCATCAGTACTACCGGATGTACGAATTTGTTGTCTAAAGCAAAGAACAGGATATCTAATATCATCCATAGCCAGAATCTTTAGCAGCCAATTGAGAGATAATTTGAAGATTGTATATTCAAGTCTTACTCTTCCCACCTCTAAACGTACTATGGCGTCAGGTGTATTGATAGAAACAAGGAGAACTCTTTTGATAAACTGTACGTGGACTCTCTCTAGTACATCCAAATACCTGAGACCCCAAACAGGTACTGCGTTGAACATAACACTCAGAGCCAACGTCTCAAACAACTTAATTCTTGGATACCAGCAGTCTGTCTTCGCTTTAACCAAAATTGGCAATATAGTTCCAACGGCTTGCTTTCCTTTATTTGCAGTAACTACTGACATTTCATGAAATACACCAGAAGATGACATTGTTACACCTAGGTAATTATATTTATTCACAACTTCAATGGGTTGATTGTTGATTTGAAGATTATACAGGATGTTTCCTTGGGAAAGGGAATAACTGTAGAAAGACAATACTTTGATGGTTCCAAAAAACATACTTAATCTGTCTTCTATACTTTATAACCGAGTTACAGTGTTTTATCAATCCGGCCTACTTCTTTGGTACCCCATTATTTCTGAATTATTTTGTAATTTGGTACACGCAATGAATATTACTCCGGTTGGATAAAATAAAATCTCCACGTAATAGTCGTATGCATGTATGTATATTGGGGACATTCATTGAGACCTAAAAGATCTATCGCCTTCCCTTACTTCTACTTAGTGTATTTATTTATTTACGGGTAACACCAAATATTTCATAAAAACAAGGGCAAAATGGATTAAATGTGTAAAATAAAATTTAAATTTAACATAAAAAAACAACAATTATGACAAGAAACTCCGTGAAGAATAACAACAAAATTACTAAAAGTGTAGAAGACATGTTAAACATATGTTTTTATTAATGAATTGAACGTATCTGCAACGAAATCTATAACCGATATTTGAAATAAAATTGAAGAATGACGTAGATATAGAAACATTTCAAGAAGTCGTAAGAGTCGTTTTGAACTTTATAATGTCTATGTTGAAAATTCACCCAAACTTTGAACTGGCTTACCTTTGGATTCACTGATACTAGCACCAAACGTTTAATTAACACTTCTCTACAGTCCCTAAAAATATCGGTACAACCAAAAACAATATTTATTATACGCAAAAAATCCAAATTTAGTGAGGGGGGATACCAGGCAGGAAGAATATCAAAAAGTGAATCAAAAACCTCTCACGATTTACAAAAATGTAACAAGCTCTAAGACAGAAGAAACATTACCAATTTTTTCAATCCTCTTCCTCCTTGTATTTATACGATTTTCGTTGTACTTAAGGCTCCGTTATTAGCCACTACGGTAAAATAATGAACCTCAGCTTCCACTGAAAACCACAAGATGGGGAGAGGATATGGTTTTATCCAAAATTTGGATCATATATTCTCGGAACTGGTAATTTAGTTGACCAAATAAGTGGTCAATAGTTCATTACCATTATAATCTTGAATAAATACTTGATCAACCGTGTACCGGACAAATAATCACGTGTCGCTCCCCACTTCCCATGCCAGTTTGTATCATTCGATACAATACCGAGTGATATATTTATTGAGATGTTATAGTTTTCGATTTAATTTACATTTCTTATCTGTTAACCAGTGGTAGCGAGGCAACGAGGGTGAATTATTATCTGATTTGTTGTTGATACGTTGTGACCCTATTTATTATAAAATTTATATCTCTATTATTTTTCCGTCTTATTTCGATTATTTTTTATACAGTGTGGAAACCACTTATGGAATAAAATTCTTTATGTCATTATTTTAGAAAATTATAAAAAATGCCGAGACACGTCAACTTTTGAATTGAGTTGTGCGTTATGTAAACATAAATGTAAGTGTACAGGGTGATTCACGTAAGTATGCCATAGTCGGTGTTGGTTTTTTAATGAAACACCCTGTATATTTGCATATTTTTGAAATCCTTTTAATGAACCGATTCCAACAAACTGAATAATGTATGGTCAATTATGAATTATTCAGGGTGAAATTTTTATTTTTACAGTTATCAAACACATACATAAAATACCTGATGTATTTGATTTTAATACATTAAAATAAATGCTCAAAATGTTCTCCACCTACTTGTTGGCAATAGTACAGTCTCCTATAAAACTCCTTAACTTCGTTTAAAGTTTGAGGTGAAATATTCCGTATTTCTGTAGTTATCCTGTCTTTGAGGTCTACAATGCTAGTTGGTTGTGTTGCATATACTTTGTTCTTGAGATAACCCCACAGGAAAAAAATCTAACGGCGTAAGGTCTGGCGATCTAGCTGGCCATTCAATAGTACCTCTTCGTCCAATCCATTTATTGGAGAAGATTTTACTTTTCCAGTATAAACTGTCAACACATCAACAACTGACAGAATAGAAAACAATCCACATTATTTACCGATTTAAAACAATCCACATTATTTACCGATTTTGTCTAATTATTGGCGTTTTTAGACAATTTTTAGGTATTTATGATAAAATTCATGGGCGTAGCAGGTTTTGTTTAATATACAAATACGTCTAATAATTAGTTAGTTTAGATTTTTGATAAATCCATATTTAGCTAATTTTAAAAAGTACCAATATTTCAAGTGTAATAAATTATTAATTTTAAAATTTTACCCTGTAAAATCCATAATTGACCATACATTATTTAGTTCTTTGGAATCGGTTCATTAAAAGGATTTCAAAAATATGCAAATATACAGGGTGTTTCATTAAAAAAAATAACACCGCCTATGGCATACATTTACATTTATGTTTACATAACGCACAACTCAATTCAAAAGTTGACGAGTCTCGGCAAATTTTATAATTTTCCAAAATAATGACATAAAGAATTTTATTCCATAAGTGGTTTCCACACTGTATATAAATTTTGTATGACGCTTTTTTTTCCTCCGTGTGTACGTCATGTTTGTTTTACGTTTTTAAAACCACAGGTAACTCTATCCTATCCTAAACTGGAACGAAAACAAGAACACTGTTGCCAGCTACTGCCTAAATTATTTACCAGATCTTAGCCTAAATACCGAAAATATTAAAAAACAATGACAAATCCTTTAATTTTACTCAAACCTACAAAAACAAACAACATTCAATTGAATAAATCAATATAAATAAATGAAATCACTTTTAAACATCTAACTTAGCTTAATGTGATTTATTATTATAAAGAGAAGATATAATGCGAGATCTTTGATTGTCTATATGAAAAACGCTTTGAAGTCGTTCGTGTATAACTAATACTTTCGCTATTAAAAGTTAACAAGCCAATATTATTGCATTACACACGTTGTACCAGTGTACATTTAGATTATCGAGAGTACGAAATCTGATACAATTGTACCCGTTCTGGCAACACTGGATTGGAAAATTAGAGTCTCATATCGGAAACTATCCTCTCGATATATATACCTATCACTCGAATGATACTGATTCAGTCAGCTCCCTCTGATGCCAAATCGGTTCAACCAAATAAGACAGAGCTTTTGGCTACGAAATTTGAATTACGGCGCTAATTATGCCGCTTTTATTTCATTCAGTTCTTGATAAAATAACAATATTTTCGCTGCATTGTCACACATTTGTCTATAAAATACTGTTATGAAGGATGTGTCACCTTTATATCATTTCAATATTCATTGCCCAAAATTGGGGATATTTGACAGCGTCTGTTGAATTTATTACTAACAAGAAACCCATATAAATTATGATGCACACTACCTTAACAGTTTGGCAATCGATATAACACCTTATGTCTCATCTAAAATTATTAATAAAAATTAACTGAATGAAAAACGTAAGCCATGTTTTTACGGTCATATTTTCATTCAATAACGGGCCCTTAACATCTTTATTCTCTTTACGCTCTTTACCAGATATGTTCGGACGACACCAGATTCGTAATCGTGGGGTACAAATTTTGCATTGATTTAATTTTAAATCTACGAGGTTTGAAAAAGGTAACTTTATTTTTCTCGATATTTATTTCATGCACTTAAAAGTAATTCCTCTCGGATTTAATACACTTGTGGCAGTACGTTTTACAATCCTATAAGCATTTATTAGTATTGCTTTAATTTCTTCCAGCAATATTATAGTCTTTATCTCCCCAATCATGGCAAACCTAATTTCTCTTCAGTTTTGATAACAGAAAAAATCGTACGTGAATACCGGGACAGCAGGAAGACTGCAGTTTTGTTTTTGGGTAAAAAATCACGAACAAGCAAAGATGTGTAAGCAGGTGCATTATCGTGATGCGAAAGCCATTATGCGCTAATTACGAGTTGAGCTCAGTTTACAGCCGAGGCTGTGTAATCTGAGCGAAACACGAATAATAAAGCTTCGGTGGTAAACTTCTGAGCTTTACGCATAATAAGCGCCTCCTACTCCTAGTAATATAATATACTATTTTGTCACAAAATGTAATATACATTATTGTAGTGCGATGATACTAAATATTTAAATAATTAACAGACATTTTTCGTGATTTAATGAAGTTGAAAAAGATATATTTTCTTTAAAAATTCGTACAAAGGGTTATAATAAAAAATATTGATTTTATCTCAGTAGAGCGCATGGTATTCTGTATTTATTTTTTCAAAAATATAGCGTATAAAATGTTTAGTTGGAATAAAATTACTAAAATATAATTCTCTCATAAATATAATTTTATAAAAGGTATTAAAAATTTCTTCAGGCTTTCTACGAAACGCAGTGGAGTGCCTAAAAGAATAATTCAGTACAAACCAACAATACTGTAAATCTGTTTTCAATTTTTGTCCCTCAAATATAGTCTAGGAGGTATCGGCGCATGAGTACCGAAAACTATTCCACCTCAATTTTTTTTATGCGATCCTCTTCAAATTGCCCTACTGATGATATAAATGCATGTTGCCATATTGTTTAAACCGAAATTGTTTAAACAATTGCCAGGAATTGTTATTTTTCAACCTGACAAATTTTTTTCATATACTTCATTGAAATACCAATAAAAAAGGTCCTATGACTTTTCACAATAAAGTTGATATTTCCAAAGTAATGAATTTTTTAAGGTTCGAAAAATCTCAAATTTGGGTACTTTCGGCCCATGAAAATTACAGGGTGTTTTTAAATGACACCTACAACGTTTGCATGTAGATACCTCTCGTGAAATTCAACAAAATTATATGAGGATTGAGAGGTCCAGTCTCTTTACTTTTCGAATTACAGGGTGTTGAGGTTTTGAAAAATTGAATTCGATAAGTTTAAAATGGATGGATAAATTGATTTGACATTTGGCAGGTTCTTTTTAAATGTTAAAGGGCATATTTTGATGGAAAAATATTTTTCAATTTTTGATCCAGTAGTGTACATTTGGAAAAATATGTTACCTTTCCTCTCCCACTTTTTACGCCACTGACTTTGAAGCAATTTTTATTCAATTTTGTATTCCTCAATGGTTTTTACGTGAAAAACATTAACCTTTGCGTATAAAAAAATTTGTAGTTTTCAAGATATTTAAGCTTTTTTTTGGCGTACCACTGTTTTAAAATTATTTCGTCTTTTTTGAAAATATTTCATTTGAGCGTTGAAACAATGACGTCTTGTATTTTTTGCAATAACTACCCAGTACTTATGGTTGGAATATGTAACTGGAACTAATTTATGAAACAGCAATGCATCTAAAACATTCGGAGAAGATTGTTGAAAATATTTGTCCCAACTAATGATTTTATTTAAAAAAATGGAAAGAATCCATGCAGCTACATCAATTATTTCCGGCAATCGCCAGTCTTTCCAAGGCATGCGATTTTCAATGAGAAAACGTTGCAAACTGTGTATAAATGTAAATGGACAAAGTTTTGGATAGCTCTTATAATTTGTTGACTACTTAATTCTTTTGTTAATAAAATCACAAGTTTGGACAAGTATTTTCAATAATTTTCTCCGAATGTTTTAGATGAATCACTGGTTCATAAATTAGTTCCTTTTACATATTCCAACCATAAGTACTTGGGAGTTATTGAGAAAAATACAAGACATTTTTTTTTAGAATTAATTATTAAGGGGCATCTTCCAAATTCGACCTTGCACAATTATGCTTTGTATATTTTTTTGTTTCCCTACGTCCTCACGTTTAAGTTCACATAACGAAAATTTTATTAGAAATATGAAAGCTCCGCAACATGTAGGTAGCCAAGCGGTCCAAGCGGATTTTGGTTCACGTACTACTCTATAAGCTTCGTCAGTACTGAACTGGGAGACCGCCGAGACCGGCGAGCGTTGTATCAACAATGGAACGGAACGCGACTACCGAAGCAGAGAGACAATGTCAGTCATAGAAGGATAGAAAAGCGAGCGATGGATTTTTATCCGATATTTTAGTGGTAGCAACCGAATTTCAATAAGGAATTTTACGTTCATAAGTAATTTGAGGATTCTGAGATTTTTATATAGTATTCATAAAGCTTCAAATTAGACTTCTTATCAATAAGTTTTTCCATTTAATCCATATTTAATTCTTTACAAGGGCTCAAACTTTGCTTAATATGTGTAATTACCTCATGATTCTTATTTTTTTCAACAAAATTTGGTTAGCATTTCAAAGTTTTAATTCGATGAGAACTCTAAGCTCAACATTAATCTACATGATCTATTTTTTTCTTAATTTTCAATACATCCATTACCTCAAAATTCTTTGCCAAAAATACTTCGATATTTTTTCAAATCGCTTCCGATAGATTCCCCTTAAAAAGTGATCTCGTAGACCTCATGACATCATTAAAGCTATTTTTTGGCGTTGAACCGTATTCAATAATGTTTTACAAACATATCCAATTTTACGTCACAGATTTGACGATGGCGAAAACGAAATATTTTTAAAACACATGTCGTCAAGAAAATCAAATATCATTTGCCATTGAGCAAGGCCCGATATTATGAAAGTTTTTGCTACAGACTATTATTATTTGCTCCATTTCTCATTTGTTTGGGATATTAAATAATAAATAATATGAAAATGAAAGCGGTACCAACAAGGCAGAATTTTGCACATCAGAAATACGTTGTCAGAAAATATTTTGGTAAGACTGAGGTACTGAATCAATTACTGAAGATATACTTATTGATAATGAATGTACAGAAATACTGAAAATTTTGAGATATGATTGAAAAGATAACCTTTCAATTTTTCCGCAGCCTTTTTTAAAAAAAAAGGGATATGCCATTTTACTTCTATGTTGTTTTTGGTTTTCTTGCGATCATAAATTATGGGAGCCTGCGATATACATAATATGAACAAAAGACAATGACAACTGACAGCTTCGAACCGCTCCTTATTCTTTGGTTCAAAATAATGCAAAGTGCTTTGAAACATTCCGTCTACGACGTCATTTTTTCAACGCTCAAATGAAATATTTTCAAAAAAGACGAAATAATTTTTTCCTACGACCACATAGGAAAGTGACATATATCGCACTGACTAGTTCTATGGAAAGTGACCTTTATTCATACGCGTACGGAAAAAAATCTTATCCGTACGTGTGCGGATAAAAAAGCTGTCAAATTGAATGTTGAAATGCTAGTCTTTTTACTCCGCAAATTAATATGTATATGTGAAATGCTTATTTCCTAAGTTGATTTGTCCATATAATAATATAATATAATCTATTTATTTCATTTAAATTTAAAAAAAAAAAAAAATAAATAACGAACCACCCTACTGCTTGTCAAAAATCGAGCCCACGGATGCCTAGACCGCTCGGCCATCCCACTGTTGTAGCTTATGGTTCTTGTCCAAGATACTAATAAGCGCAAAGGAAATATACACAACAGTTTATTTATTCTCCAAAATAAAATGTGTTTATATCGACATTTATTGGACTTTCATGATATTAAAACAATAAATATCCGTTTTCAATTATTTGAACAATGAATCCTTAAAATAGCTAGTTAATACTTTCAATCTCCTACAGGTAGGCAACAAGTTAAATATTAATTCTAACTTTTTTATAAAGGTACTTTTTTCCATTGCATAAAAATCACAATTTTCTGGGCCAATTTCAAAGGTAAGTAATCAAAACCATATGAAGTATTTACAAATACACATATGTAAAACCTCTCACATCTACATAAAAAAGCAAGATTATACATGCCTAATTTGGTAAAAGTATATCGCGTGGTCGTAGGAAAAATAGTGTACATAACTTGTGCGAAAGTGATTTTTCACACTCGTGGGATTGTCTCACTCGGCTGCGCTCGTGAGACAATACTTTTCACTCGTGTGAAAAATGTCACTTTCCGCACACGTTACGTAATATACTATAAAACAGTGGTACGCCAAAAAATAGCTTAAATATCTTGAAAACTTCACATTTTTTGATACATAAAGGTTATTCGTTTTTCACGTGAATACAAAATTGAAAATTGTTTAAAATGTCAGTGGCGTAAAGAATGGGAGGGGAAAGGTAACATATTCTTCCAAATGTACACCACTAGATCAAAAATTAAAATATATTTTTTCATCAAAATATGCCCATTTACATTTAAAAACTACCTGCCAAATGTCAAATCAATTTATTCATCCATTTTAAAGTTATCGAATTAAAACATTCAATTTTTCAAAACTTTAACACCCTGTAATTCGAAAAGTAAAGAGACTGAACCTCACAATCATCATATAATTTTGTTCAATTTCACGAGAGGTATCTACATGCAAACGTTATAGGTGTCATTTGAAAACACCCTGTATTTTTCATGTGTCGAAAGTACCCAAATTTGAGATTTTTCGAACCTTAAAAAATTAATATCTTTGGAAATATCCACTTTATCGTGAAAAGTCATGTTACCTTTTTTATTGGTATTCCAATGAAGAATTTGAAAAAAATTGTCCGGTTGAAAAATAACAATTCCTTGCAATTGTTTGAACAATTTCGGTTTAAGCAATATGGCACAGGGTTGCCCCACGGCAACATGCATTTATGTCATCCATCAGTAGGGCAATTTGAAGAGGATTGCATAAAAAAATTGAGGTGGAACAGTTTTCAATGCTTATCCTAGACTAATATTGAAACAGTGTATATTTAATATTTTATTTTGAATTTCTTAAAACAACCAACAACTAAACATTTATTGACAAAATTTTCTTTATTACTTGTACAATCGATGTAGGGTAGTTGAATATTGGCGTTTTGTAATAACTGAATAAGTGGGTAAAACAGAATATTTGCACCTAGTTTTTTTATTTAGTTGTATTGCATGTATTAATGTGCATGTCTTTTTATTTACGCATTAGAGCCCTGGTTTAATGTTTGGTTCCAAAAAAGAAAAATCGCCGAAGGAGAAAAAAGAAAAAGAAAAGATCGCTGCTACTCTTGATGAAGGAAAAGGTGGTCCACCAGTCGGTTCTCCACAATTACCCGGATATACCAGAGAATACGATTACGAAGCCCCAGAAGATCAAGTTACACCCAGAAAACCTTACACTCAAGGCTTTAGCTACGAAAAACCTGGTTCTCCAACAAGTCCTACCGGCTCCAATGATGCACCTCATTCTCCCACCAAGAGAGCAACTGCTACTGCATTTAACTATGCTCCTGGAGACGTTGGAAAACTTAAAAAGGAACTGTTCAAAGACCCCAAAGCGGACAGTGCCGATTTTATCAATGGTGAACAGTATTTACACCAAGCTCCACCAAAAACGCAATCACCCAGTTCTGCTGCTGCGGGTCCTAAAAAAACAAGACCTGTAACATTATACGTCGTTACCGGCACTAGAGATCCTAAAACCGGCTACATTGACGTAACCACGGCGGCGGTCGATAAAACAGTGGGTCAACAAAATATCGACACTGGACTCATCGACTGCAAATATGGTTTGATCGATCCATCTAACGGTACAATTATCATCACAGATCCGTCAAACGGTCAAAAAGAAGTAGTTCAAGGTCACATCGATCCCATCACCAAACAAATCATCATAACTTCGGGTTCTGTTATAGATCCTAAAACCGGTCACAAGACTTCGAACTTTGGACAAATTATAGCTATCTGTGAACCAAAATCCAAAGGGATCACTGT
>CAJUYI010006206.1:0-14151 GCA_910591695.1 Galerucella pusilla
ACAGGATATTTAGTCCTAAGCCCGAATTTTCAAAGCCCCACTTTAATTCTTGTTTAATGTCGTCAAAAAGGTCACCAAAGTTCGTGAACTCAATATGCCATACCATTATGGCGTCATTCCAGGTCTGCCATACTGACCAAAACGTGTAATTTTTCCACTGTGAACATGGATCATGGGCCCTGCCATGTTAACAATAGGTGTGTTCTTTTTGACTGAGATCTCAGTTAGTCTCAGCTCACATCGGTAATGTGCGCGTTCTTTTTGATTTATTCACTTCGAAGTGAGCTGAGATTTTTCCTCCTCCTTCACCGATGCTGAATGTGATGTAAGGGGGTATCAGTTGGACTTGAGTCGGAAATAAGGTGGAGGGGATGAAAAAGTATTTGATTTTGTTTACATATAAACACACATAACCTAATTTTCTTTTGTTACAAATTATCAATTGACTAAATAAAAGAGAAATAATTATGGATACATTATTAACATTATTAGAAGATGATACGAATTTATATGTTTTATATCTCTTATTCACGCATGCTTCGGCAGATCGCGCGTTTCAATTGAGTAGTTCGTTCTTTTTGGTGCTTACTCACTTCACTTTATCTTAGATCACTTCAACTGAAGTGAGCTGAGATCTCAGTCAAAAAGAACACACCTTATGAACTGTAGAACAAAGATTTCTGCATATCACTGGGGCGACGCCATGAGGCCGCCATAATGGGGCAAACATGTCATTTATAGCAATGAGCATGTATAATAGGGAGCCAGCAACCTTTTGGCTCCCAATTTTTTTTGTGTGTTGCATTCAACAAAATATGGGACTCCACTGGAATGAAACATGTTTTTTCAACCTTTTTTGCCTCTTTGTATTCATTTGTAAACAGTTTAGTTGATAAGATACAGCCAACCCTTTTAAATGTCAATTTCAAAATATTGAATTATTAAAGAGAAAAGTGACACATTATTGCTTGAGAGTAATGGTTACAATAATTACTCGAAAGCAATAATGTCACGTTTTTGCTCGTAATACATACAACATTTTTCTGCAATCACTTAATTGTAACTATTAAAAACAAATATAAAGTAGAATTCATAAAAACTTTCCAAATCTGTCAGTTTAAATATGTCGATTCAAATATGTTTCAAACTTTTATATCTGTCACTGTCAATACAATTGTGTTTGTAGTATCGGTTGTTATGGGCAACGAGCGTTTTGCCATTTTTTGCGCTCGGCGAGCGTAAAGTAACACTCCTCAAGAAACGTCAACTTTTCGTTGTCAAAAGCGAAAAAGCCTACTTTTCAATGTGATTGTAGAAATAGTATATTATGCAATGAGCACAAAATAATGCCCATTTTGCATGAGGATGAAATTTGCAACACGAGCCGAAGGCAAAATGGCCATTTTGTTGCGAGATGCATACTATACTTTTTCTATGACAACATATCGTTCACGTTTAATACATGCAATTGCAAAAACTTTGAGATAAATAAACTGATAATATTTCATTACTCCGAATTCCCCGCTAATGGGCTTATGAATTGAAGAAATATGTAAATTTTTTGATTGATATTTTTAATAGGTACACAGAAATAGAAGCCTATAAATATGTATTTGTAGACAACAACTATGAAATTACTCGTTACCTACTAAAACTTTGACAGAAATGATCTGCTGACATTTCATCAATTAGTCGCTGGACGTCAAAATTTGACAAGCCGTAGTCGTTGTGATTTTAGAGTGAACCTAAACCTAACACGAAATATTCCATTTCGCATTTGTTGCTTAGCAACTTGCCTAGCAGCCGATGCAAAAATGAAATTCTGTACAAAATGTGCTTGTTTATGATTGAAGATACGGTTACAAAATGAACATTTATCGAGGTTGTTGTAGAAAAAAGCAATTTTATAACAATTGATAAACAAACACGATATTGAATTAACTCAACAAGTGTTCAATATGTAATAACAAAGTTGTTTTTGATACAGTACAGATAAATAATTTAATTTTTTTAATTGACATTTAAAAGGTAAGCTGTATCTTCTCAACTAAAATGTTTACAAAGAAATACAAAGAGACAAAAGAGTTTAAGTACATATGTTTCATTCCAGTGGCGTATCATATTTTGTTAAATGTAACCTTCAAAAAAGTTCGGGAGGTCAATAGGGTGCTGACCCCCTCTGAAAATCCATAATAAATAAAAATAAATGAACGCTACGACTGGTACACTTTACGACCAATCTTTTCGGCACAAATTGGTATTATGTTGTCATGATTATGTTTTAGCAAATGACTCGTATTTTATTAATAGATACATTTATTGTTCTACGAATGTGACAAACAAAATATTAAATACAGAATGTTTAAAAAAAGTTGTTATCTATAGACAGTTTAAATGGGATAATTGAATATTGAATACAGCAATTGAAATACCTAATAGTTAGGGAGGCGAATAGGGAATTTTTCGGGAATACTCGAGCGTAGCAGTTGAAGATATGAGAGATACCTTAGACCGAATAGAACAACTCCATATGTAGTGACGCGCACCTAGGATAGACGATCAGATTAGTAAGAAAAATCGATTGTCTGAAATACTCGAGCGCATCAGATTAAGATATTGGGGGTTGATCTTACTGTTTTAAGACTAAATTTAACTAATCTGACGATAAGTCCTTGACGCCGCCGAGTTATAGGGTCGCGAACTTGTAAAAAAAACGTTAATCCGGCATTCTCGAGCGCGATTTTATTTTTTTTTTATTTGAAGAATATAATCTGAAACTTACTGAAAATACAAAATCTGCCGGTTTCCGCATGACCTGAGGTGTGGAGGAGCCATTTCGTCTTCCGAAAAATGCGTTGCGGCATATAAGTCGGGAACGATACATTTTACAAAAAAAAAAGTTTAAATAAAATAAAAGGTAATTTCATTTCACACAAAAAAGGTCTCCATACATTTTTGTCCAAAGTTAAAACTTTTGGACTTAAAGCATCATTAAAACTCAAACTCCCGTTTTTTGAGTATATCTCGAAAACAGAGGGTGTTGAAAAAAATTGACATGGAACAACGATGATTAAATTATGTAAATTTTATTATATCTCAAATTTTTTTTCTAAAGCTTCTCGACAATTTTCGTGGACTCGAAAAAAGTTACGCGTATCTGTATAAAAAAGTATTATTTAACATGTACAGTTTCATTTCTTTATATTATTCAATAGCCTGTTGATCCTCAAATTATTTTTTGGACGTACCTTGAGCAAAACGAAGTGAAGAATTGAAGCAAAAAAGAGTAATGTGCCATAAACATGTAATACAGACCTTTTTCGGTCAGATTAAGAGAACCCACCAACATTTTTGTCAGATTAAGAAAATATGCTTTCAGGATACCGAGATAAACCCCTCCTATGAAAATCTGAGACGCTCGAGTATTTCAAAAGAACACTTTTATTTGCATTTTCAAAAATTTGTCGTAACTTATCGTCACGCCGAAATCGTCAGTTTTTTTAAAGGGAGCTTCCTTGGGGCCTACCATCACTTCCGAAAATCTGACGCGCTCGAGTACATTTTTTTTTTCGGATTTTTGACAGTGATGCCAGCTTGGGAGTTTTACCCCAAATTTAGGGAGAAAAAATCTATACAATACAGGGAGTTTTTTAGAGGGAATAATTTTTTGGGCGTATTTTTAGGGATAAAATTTTAATTGTATTTTTTCAATTGCACTACTCTCCATACTTCATACTTTTATAAAAAATAATTGAATTGATCAAATGTTACTACTGTCATTATTGGTTACTATAGTCTGTACAGAAAGTACGAGGAGTAATAAACCCTAATTAAGTATGCAAAACCTTTACAGGGAACACCATGAAATTTTTGATAAATTTCTTACTTTAAATTACATTTCTTCCGTAAATCTAAAAACCAGGTAGATCGACCCCGTATTTTTTTCAGTTGTAGCAAAGTTTAGGGTTTCTTCATTGTTAAAGGATTATCAGATAAGCAATAACGCAATGCAGTGGTGTGTATTTTGGGAAAAAAATACGTTTTAAATTATAATATAATAAAAAATGAAAAGAAATAATTATTGGAATACATTTATTACTTACATTTTATTCTATATCCGACTCGGAAGAGGAAGAATCGTTGTTGACATTAATAATAATAGGGTCGATTAAATCATCACAAATATTGTCAATTTTCAACATATTTGCCTCTACTTTGATAACATGCTCGATACAGTTTGTCCAATTTTCCTTAGGTACTAACATGACTTACAGCACTCTCAAACAATTTCACAACATCGTTTATTTTAAAAGTAGTATTTTTTTTCCAACTTCCCCCTTTACCTGAGCCCATATTAATTCTATGGGATTAAGTTCACAATGATAAGGGGGAAGTCGAAGAACTGATATACCACGAGAAGAAGCCATTTCTTCTACAATGTAGGTTTTGTATTTATTCTTGTTCATTTTTGCAATTCTGTAAAGTTCTTTCCTTAGTGGATCTTTTGGAAACTTAATATTTTTCGAAATAAGCCACTCCAAAAGCTCTGCTTTACGCCAACGACTTGTGGGCAATGCTTCTCGTAACCGTGAATGGTAACTTGCGTTGTCCATAACAATAACAGCCCCTTTTGGAATCAGATCCAACATTTGAACAAACCATTCCTCGAAGACATCCCCATTCATATCTTCGTGATAGTCCCCCGTGCGTTTTGAAATAAAAGTTAATAATCCACCATCAACAAAACCTTCAGAACTTCCAACAAAGACAATGATAAGTCTTTTTCCTTTTCCAGATGGTGGCTGCAAACCTAACGACAAACCTTCCACGAATGCCTGCCTTCCGCTTTTAATGTTTTCATCTTGCCAAGATTTGGAAACTGTATATCCAGCATTTATACACACATATATACAAAAATATATAAAATAATTATTGTTACGGATTGGTTTGTTTTCTATTATGAATAAACTGTGTTGCCTTTCTTTATCAAACTTACTAAAATTTATGTACCTCTATCACTTTTTTTTATTAAAATTAGTACATCCCGTTACCTCTGACCTAAATCGTATATTCTTTAGCATAGCTGCAACTCAGTTCAATACAAAATGTACCTTACGGTATACCCTCTTAAAATATATTTTGGTACGTCTATGAAATCTACTTAAATGAATGATTTATTACTCCTCGTACTTTCTGTACAGACTATACGTATGTTCCATATTAAACTTCAATCGACTGTACTGAGAGGTAGAGTTGTGAATTCCCCCCAAGTTTTTTCTTACATTTAATAAATTCTTGATAAATAATGTATAATTTATATAGATGGTGCTGAATTAGCAGAATGAAGTATAATTTATTCAATTATTTATTTTATAAATAATAAAATATTTTTTAGGGGGAATCCCTAGTAATTGTGGTGATTTTAGTGGTTTTTGATTGGGGTTTTAGGGAGATAAATTTCTGAGAGTTGGCATCACTGATTTTTGACTACTTTATATGCCTTCCCTCACCACGCAAACCGGCATTTTAGTATACCGTTGTTATCAGAGGCACTTGGGGCATACGTGGTATGATTATCTGAAGCGCTCGAGAATCTCAAGTAACTGTTTTTTTCAACATTTTTGAAAAACCGTACACGCCATACCCACCGCTAAAATGGTTTTTACCATACGAGCTTTTCTTTTCGAAATTACTTTATCTTTCGATTTTGATAGGTCTCGACGGCGCTCGAGATTGCCGCTATTTAGCGACATCGCCTCCCTAACTATAATTGAATGTATGGGTGGATTGTTTCAAGCAAAATCAGTGTGACTTTAAAATATACTTACGAAAATAGTTCAAAGTTTCTCGGATTTGATCCGGAGATAACTTTAAATCGGCCTCGTCAATTTCGAGAGCCGGTGACGGTATAAACCAGTCTTGATTTTCGTAACCTGTAACAAATAAGAAAGAATTTACGATTAAACCAAATACATATTGATTTACAGTTTTAAAAACACCCTCACAGACATACCAGAATTCTGAATTTATAATATTCAATAATATAATCATCTACGAACGTGACAGGCTTGGAAATGCGTGGAAGAGGATGAGTGGAAGAGGACAGAGGTGTATTTTGCAGTAAATAAATCAACCGCATTCCAAAGACAAGTTTTCCAATGAATAGCACGGGGACGCCATCACTGGCGAACCAGTTAGTTAAAAAAGGTTCTAAAAGAGACTCTATAGGCCCAGAACCATTTTGTGGAGTCACAAAAATTGCATAAGAAGGGAAATTGGGAACTGACTAGTAGCCTAGTCAAAATACAGAAAAAATCCGTAAAATGCCGCAAAAAATACAAAAAACCACTTTTGAGTAGAGGTATAAGTGGAAAATCGATGATAATACATTAAAAAGAAACTTTTTTGGATGTATTTGTAGATACCCCATTTTAGAACACATTTCATATAAATTTTTTTTGTAAATGTCATTGTTTACTTACTATCGTAAAATTAAAAACATGAAAATTGATGATCAAAAATACTACTAGGGAAATTTCGTATGATTTGAAAAATAATGCAGATAGAAAAAAAATGTTCAGACAAATTTTGTAGATAAATGTATTAGCTACAATTTTCTTATTGAACATTTTCCTGTAATTTCATTATTTAAGCAATTAGAGAGAAGAGACAAAAAACAAAATTTACTCAACGATTATCCGGGAAATTGCTTGCCTAGCATCAAATAGTATATTACGTAACGTGTGCGGAAAGTGACATTTTTCACACGAGTGGGAAGTATTGTCTCACGAGCGCAGCCGAGTGAGACAATCCCACGAGTGTGAAAAATCACTTTCGCACAAGTTATGTACACTATTTTTCCTACGACCACGCGATATACTTTTACCAAATTAGGCATGTATAATCTTGCTTTTTTATGTAGATGTGAGAGGTTTTACATATGTGTATTTGTAAATACTTTATATGGTTTTGATTACTTACCTTTGAAATTGGCCCAGAAAATTGTGATTTTTATGCAATGGAAAAAAGTACCTTTATAAAAAAGTTAGAATTAATATTTAACTTGTTGCCTACCTGTTGGAGATTGAAAGTATTAACTAGCTATTTTAAGGATTCATTGTTCAAATAATTGAAAACGGATATTTATTGTTTTAATAACATGAAAGTCCAATAAATGTTGATATAAACACATTTTATTTTGGAGAATAAATAAACTGTTGTGTATATTTTTTTAGCGCTTATTAGTATCTTAGACAAGAACCATAAGCTACAACAGTGGGATGGCCGAGCGGTCTAGGCATCCGTGGGCTCGATTTTTGACAAGCAGTAGGGTGGTTCGAGTCCGGGCTCGGTATTTATTTTTTTTATTTTATTTTAAATGAAATAAATAGATTATATTATATTATTATATGGACAAATCAACTTAGGAAATAAGCATTTCACATATACAAATTAATTTGCGGAGTAAAAAGACTAGCATTTCAACATTCAATTTGACAGCTTTTTTATCCGCACACGTACGGATAAGATTTTTTTCCGTACGCGTATGAATAAAGGTCACTTTCCATAGAACTAGTCAGTGCGATATATGTCACTTTCCTATGTGGTCGTAGGAAAAAGTTTTTCTCACGTTGAACACAACCCTTTTAAATACTCGATTTTGATGTAGAGTATCAATGTAGAAGACATCACTGTAAGAGGACTGGTCATGAGGGGATGTCCACAAGGAGGAGTCTTATCACCCCTTCTGTGGAACATAGTCCTAGACACCCTCATTAATCACCTCAACAACAATGGATTTTACTCAATTGCATACGCAGATGACTGGCAAATTTGTGAGCACACTGTGCGATAGAGCGCAGGATGGGCTTAGATTAATTGAAACATGGTGTAAGGAACACTCACTGTCGATCAATCCCAGAAAGACTGAGATGGTCCTTTTCACCAGGAAAAGAAGTTTATCGGGTTTAAAACCTCCCGAAATCTTCTAAAGCAAACTAAACTTTTCGGAAGAGGTGAAATACCTTGGTATTACCCTCGTCAGGAAACTAACATGGAACTCTCATTTACACAGCAGAGCAATTGTATGTGGCTTATGAGCAGTGTCGGAGGACAGTGGGACGCACATGGGGTCTGTCACCCCGTGTGGTCACCTGGATCTACACTGCAATAATAAGACCCATGTTAACGTATGGAGCAATTGCATGAGGACCGAAGGTTCTACAAGCAACGGCCATCCAAAAATTATATCAAATACAGCGAATGGCTTGTTTGAACATCACAGGAGCCATGAGAACAACACCAACCGCAGCAATGGAACTAATTACTGGTCTGACCCCTCTGGACCTGTACGTCAAGGAGGTTGCGTTAATGGCCATGGTACGATTGCGCACGGCTGGTGTAAACCCCGAAGTAGAAGTGGGCCAATTGAGGTTAAGCCTATGGCAGGAAGCGCTTACTGCGCTACCTCTGCTGCAGGCTGCCAATGATGCAATTGAACCCAGGTTTTTGTTTAACAAACCCTACAAATTTCAAATAAAACAGAGAACACAGAGCCAGATGCTGCAAATGCAATACGCATATAAACAGATGGTTCAAAAATGAAATAAGGCTCAGGATGTGGAGTTTACTCGAGAGCACTAAGCCTAAAGATTAAGTGGGGAATGGGAAATAATACCAGCGTGGTTCAAACAGAACTGGCTGGTATCTCTATTGCCACAAAAGAACTAACCAGAAGAGGAATTTCTGGCAAAAACATAACAATCTGCACTGATAGTAGTCAAGCCCTATTAGCCTTGAACAGACAACGTGTTATATCGAGGCTAGTACTAGAGTGCCACCAAGATTTAGCTAACGCCTCTCGGCAGATAACAATATTATCGTGAGGTGGGTTAAAGGGCACGACAGGAGTAAAAGAAATCGCATTGCCGATTCTTTAGCCAGTGAAGCCGCTGGACTAAAAATTCTAGGACCCAGTGACACCTACGGCCTAACGACTTCGACAATTGCGGAACTAGCCAAACGTTACACCCATGCTCAATCCCTTAAGAGATGGGATGGAATCAAAGGATGCAGTCTTGCCAGGATTACCCTGGGCGACCCTGGGATGCTGGCGCCGAAAAAATATTTGGCGATGACCAGGAAAAACTTTCGTTTAACAGTAGGATTTTTGACTGGTCACTGTCAACTAAGTAAACACCTCCATACTATGGGGCTAGTGGACACACCTCTAAGCAGGATGTGTGAACAGGAATATGAAACTGTCAGGCATGTCTTATACAAGTGTCCGGAGTTATCGTCAATAAGAGAGTGTGTGTTCGGTGAGTCTTGGCCTACACCTGCCGATATAAAGGAGATGTCTCCTAGTGACCTGTCCACCTTCCTGAGAAGGACAGGATGAACGATGACCTAGGAGGACAACTCCTTGGGAGGATGTACAATGGGTCATATGTGGCCTAAGTGCTGTGAGCCTACACTCACCCTCCCTACTCTACAGATACAGATACTCGATTTTGAACCTTCAAGTTTTTTGTATTTTTTGTGAGGTTTCATATTATATACTTTGTCTAGGCTTTAGATAAAGAACACCATTATTTATAGTTTATTGAACAAGGTAGACAAGGAACGTCTTAACCAGGATATTGAAACTGGGTAAGAGACATTTGAAGACAGTTACCGACCTGGTGACTGGACATTGCACCCTGAGGAAATATATGCACAAAATATGGAAAGTTATTGTACCTATGTGCTGGAAATGTAAACTCTATGATGAAACGCTGCTTCTGTGAGGATTTAGACGGAAGCAATTTGGATAATACAACCATACAACTAGTGAAAATCCCTCCAGTTAAACTAGTGGCCTATGTAGAAGAAACAAAGCTTCTGGAATGGAAGTAGATAGATAACATGGATAACATGAGCCTGGGCTGTTGAGCACAACCCAAACGAATGAATGAATGTGCCCAAGTGAGGTTTGCTCTTTGTGAAAAATTGTAGAGCCTCTGAAGATGCCGTAAGCAGGGAATTTAGTAATAGATCGTACATTTTAACCTTTTCACTTCTACGAAACAATAAATGTGATACAACAATACTCACCAACAATTTAAAATTATTTTCCGAGGCTAAATAAACAAACTACTAATTAACTTTGTCCAATTGGATCAACTTGTGATTACATTTTAATTATTTCATACAAAATCACTTCCACATATTATTATAATTTTAACAACTAGTCAGACATAATTCGGTTAATAAAAAGAGTTGAAAAAACTTTTTTTATATAAATTATGTTAAAATTTATGAATATATTAATGTCACGAGCTTTTTGTTATCACATTAATCTAGTACGCCCATGTTTACAATCTTTTGTATGTATATACGACTGAACTGATTAGATGTCAAGGTTAGACATAGTTGCCAATTTTATTTCAATAAAATTTTATTTTTTGAAATTCTTCAAAGTGAAATTTTTATATAATAATAATAAAAGTGAATAAAACAGATCATAAATATGTAGCTCTTGTTAAAATAGATTCAAAATAAAAAATGTGTCAAGAAATAAAATAAAATTAAAAATTATACATAGATACCTTGAACCCCAGAAAAAAGGTTTAATTTTCATTTTTTTCAATATCTTTCTTAAAGTAAAATTTTTGACAAGCTTTTTTCAACATATTCGGGGTTATCATGTTATTTTTAGTTGTTCGATTTTTTGTGAAATAGGGTGAATGAGCTCGTTTACTAAAATTTTTAAATCACTTTCAACTGTCGTAAAACAAAGTACTAAGGATAAAAATATGATTCTGAAAATTTCATGTCAATAGAATATGTCGTTCTCCTAATACAACCAATTAAGCAAGCATACCGTAACGGGGCGAGGACTATGACTGTGACGTCACCGCATATGAAAGTTAATGTGCACTAACATTACGCTTCTGACTGTAACGTGCCTCGCGTAGAATTTATTTATTTTGAATTACTTACAAAATTTTTGTGTTAATAAAATAAAATGTGTGGACCTAATTTGAAAAAAGCAGACTCATTAAATGTTCCAGAAGTTGACTTGCTAATGATTATGGAGTTTTTTTAATCAAAAACACAAGTTTATTATATTATAATTTGGCTTTTGTTTATTTTCGGGTAAGAAAGATTAAAAGTGGCAATATTTCCATAAATACATACTACTACTACTACTACAGAATGTGCAGGCGGGCCCATTGTGCCATTCCTGCTACCTAGTGATCCATGAAGCCGAGCCCTTCAATAAAGGTCACAACCTTTTTCAGTGGATGCCTGCTTGTGTCCCCAGGAGCCATGACAGTGACTCCGAAGATTCGCCTGCGTAATACAGCCCAGTGTGGACACTCTAAGAGAACATGAACTGACGTTTCATCAGTCATGCCGCAACCCCTACATAGGGAACTTTCCTCGACTCCTAGATTGTAGAGGTGCTTCCTCATACAGAAGTGCCCTGTTAGGAGTCCTGCTATCTTCCTCAACCTACTCCTTGGTAGTTCAATAGCTGCCTCAGCGTGTCCATCCCATAACCTAACCATAAATACATGCTCTCTTAAATGATATACAGGGTGATTCCAGATGTTTTATTTTATTCCAGTTACGGAGATAACGGTTAAGCGGTTATCAATGATAGTCTTTCAGAACACCTTGAAGAAGCAAAAAAAAGATAAATTACGAATAGTAGGCTTAGATATTACAATACTGAAAGCGTACTTAAAATTCTTGAAAAACGAGTTCCAAAAAAAATTTTAAAAAATTGGAATTTTTTTAACTGCAGACTGAGCTTCTCCAGATGCTATTTATGATGAATGTGTAGTGGAAATTGAATAACCAATGTTGAAAAGAACAAGGAAAACGTATTTTGATGAAGCGGGTGGTATTATATTCAAAATGCTTACATCAGATACAATATACGCCAATGTTGATGATGATCTACTGAAAAAGATTACCTTTTTTTTTGGAAAAAAACAATATTTAATAAAATTTAATTTGTGAAGAACTGATCCATTATTTTATTAAATAATTTTGAACATTAATAACGCCACAAGCTATAAGAACAATTCTTTTTTTAATTTCTTGGGAAATTAAACCACAATATTTTTAAATTCTTTATTTCAACGTTTCGGTAGCGTTCCAGCTACCGTTGTCAAGAAAAAATAAGTAGAAATTAATTTTTATCCCTAACTGACACAACAGAAAAAATTTGACAACTAGACAATCAAAAATTATTTTGAAGTATAAGACTGCAAAATTTTGTTATCAAATTTTTATTAAGGTCCATTCATAGTAGATCATATCTGTGGCAAAATGTGAAATGAAATATTTCATTTTATGACATTCCAACGATATGATAGTCTACTAGAAATGGAATCCAGTGAAGTGCACGTTCCAGGAACGGTTTTTATTGGGATAGCGCGTTTTTTTCGCTTATATTGGAAATGTTGTTAATAAAACGCGTTTCTTGATAGTTTTTTGTGTATGAATATTTAAGTTTTTGAAATATGTATACTCAGTTTTGTGATTTTGTGTATTGAAATGTGTATCGATTAACAACTATTCAAATTATAAATCATAAGAAAACCTGGATAAAAACTTATGATGCTATCCTGATAACGCAGGTAATTGATTATTGGAAATTTCTCTTTCTAACATTGGTAACCAAATTTGACTACATTCGGCTGAAATACTAGCTACACATTTATCTGCATTTAGTTGTATTAAAGCACTTTCTTTGATTTTTGATGAATCCCATTGAATTTGATGACCCTCTTCCCAAGCATGTTTGCAAATAGCTGACTTAAAGAATTCCCTATCTTTGATATATTTTTTGTGTTCGTTTATTCGTACTTTCAATGGTCTAGATGTTCCACCTAAATAAAATTTGTCGCATTCACATGATATTTGATATATGCAGTTTTTTGAAGATTGTTCTTCATTCTTTGGTTTCGTGTTTTAGAAAATTTATATTAATACAAGCTTGTGGTTTTCAATAACCCTCTCAATATGGATTCACAACGTATTAGATATGCTAGGTTAGTAGTCGTGGTACTTTTATATTCTGGAACCGCACAATATTTATAGCTTTTTTTACTCTAGTTCTGGTCCAGTGTGTCGTTAATTTATCCGCTCTCTGAAGGAGATATTTCATATGCGATGACGTCACGCCTGAAATTCAGAGAGGAGCGCTGTTTAATGTTTTTTAGGATACCTACGAGTCTCGCTGACGTCTAATTTTTTGCAAAGAGCCTTAAAATGATATGCTCTTCCTAATGGTAAAATAAAAATATATGTAAATGAGCCCATTCAACAAAATACAGAAAATTTTGAAATTAATCAAAATTTTATTAGGAGAAGCTAGTTTCTTAATTATGACAATTTATTTATAATTTAATAACAATAAAAATTCCTTATTATTCATCACTTTTTTTTCAATTGCCAAAATTAGGTACCTAATTCTGAAAAATTTCCTTCAATTGGCAACAGTGCCTAATATAATAATTTTATTTATTCTACCACCTTTCTTGTTTACATTCAATTTAACATTTTTGAGTAGGAATGGTCGAGATAGCGTCGCAAAATATTTAAATGGAATATTTTTGCCAGACTATCGAAGTGGAGATATAGATTATGTTTATCTGTAGGTATCTAGTTTAGAATAAAATTAAAAGTGATCAGTTTATGATAACATAGTTTGCTAAATATGTAACTGGTCCAATGTGTTTCGTAGGTCAAATGATATGCCATATAGATTCAAAAGTTTTGCATCACCTTCTTCGGATGCGAAGGAATTTTTTTGCGCCAACAATTTTTTGTTGGCTTGTTTATCAATGTTCACCATTCCAATATGTTCCATATTTTTTGCAATATACAGATGTTTACAGTTTTTTTGTAAGATAACATTTTTAGTGCGATCATTTTAACATTCAAGGCATTTGATTTTTACGATTTTAAGTGCAAACATGAATCGTCAAGTCATAAGTGATATTGACCGTGCAAGAATAGTGGCTTTAGTTGAAGAAGGTCATTCTCAAAGGTTCGTGGCAAACAGAGTTGGCGTTTGGCAAAGTGATGTGTCTCGTGTATGGAACCGGTATCTCCAGACCAATTCTCTTCGTGATAGACCTAGAAGCGGTA
>CAJUYI010006207.1:0-14151 GCA_910591695.1 Galerucella pusilla
TCAATCAGAAAACGATGTGAAATTGCCACAAAGTTCAGTTAAATTGAAATAAAATCTGACACAAGATTACAGGAATATTTCCTAATACTAGTCTTAAATAATACTAATTGATCAAATTGTTAATTTTTATAAATTTAACGCATTTACACACAAAACACAAATATTGAAAAATCTAGGATTAGGAGGGAGGGGGGGCTCGAGAAAAATCTTTCTACATCTAAAAAGGGGGGAGGAGGGTCGGAAATCCTCAAAAATGCCTCACGTAAGTGATGGACGCCCCCTTACACAGCAAAGAATTATGCTAATCTCTGAAATTTACCACGAAAATGTTGACAAAAATTTGATTTTTTTGAATTCATACGGTACCTATACATACGCAAGTGGTTTGTTTTATTACAGCTGATTTATGCCAGTTGCATTTAATTTTTATTGTTTGTTTTCTCTTTATTTGTAATTTAGTTTACCTACGACCCCCCCCCCTGTAATCAGTCAATAACACACAGTCGGTATCAATGTAATGACGTCTATTACGCACTGTAAAAAAAACGCACAGCTGTAAAGTAAATCGCACGACTTCCCTAGCAACATCTTAGCAACTGTCAATAGACGACTCCATTTTATTCAAAATTTACTATTTGAAAACATTAGATATTGCCACGTTTAACTATGAAAAGCCCAAAGGGCTAAGTATATGTATTGATTATAATTGAAAAATGGACTTTCGATTATCAACAATATATTAATAATGATTAAATGTTAGTTCTTTAATGTGCTTCTTTCATTGGTAATAGAGTAATAGAGATGGAGTTTACCAAGCACCTCTAATTATGTAACTGTTATTTATTTTGCTTCTTATAAAAAATACAAGTACAAGTAGGTCGTAGGTAAAGTATAGTACGTAATTCGTGTTGTAGAGCATTTTACGCACTCACGGAATTACGTAACTTTTCCATCCGTGCGTAAAATGCTCCTTACCACACACGTAACGTAATATACTATTACCTACGACCTCCCCCCTGACATTCAATACGGCCATGTTTAACAATGAAAAGCCCAAAGGGCTAAGTATATGTATTGATTATAATATATTAATAATGATTAAACGTTAGTTCTTTAATGTGCTTCATTCATTGGTAATAGAGTAATAGATATGGAGTTTACCAAGCACCTCTAATTATGCAACTGTTATTTCTTATGCTTCTTAAAAAAAATACAAGTACAAGTAGGTCGTAGGTAAAGTATAGTACGTAACTCGTGTTGTAAAGCATTTTACGCACTCACGGTTGCGTTTACTGCATACAAAACATCAAAATCATCCGATAACGCCGGCAAAGGCTTTTAAAAGCAATTCTTGGTATTATGCTTATAAATTTTTATCAAAATAAATTGATGTTCATTCAGAAATATTCACCTGCGAGACTCTCGCGCGAGACGCGATACCTCATGCACGAGACTCGAGACGAAACCAACAAAAGTCTCGTTTCGTCTGGTGCGAGTATCGTCTTGAGTCTCGTCTCGAAAACGAGAGTCGTGCTAATCACTAGTTTTACTTTCAAGATAGATGGCTGGGTCTAACTAAATAGGTTACATAGACATAAAGTCACATCTAGTATGAGTTCGACAGAAGAGTTTCTGTACCTAGAAACTTTTCACCTTAAAATTGAATGGCTAATAATGTATATAGAAGTTGATAATTTCAATCAAATCTCCTTATCACCAATGACTTTGATATATAATTTCTTCCCTTTTTTACAAACCTAGTTTACTTGGTATTAATATTGATATTGTATGCTAAAATAATAGAAATTTCAGTGATCTATTATAAGCAAAATGTTAAAAATGTGCAATAACCATGGTATACGTCAATACTAGGCATGTGACGTGGTACTTTTTTTTACATTAGCGTGAGACTGTGATTCAGTTTCCATTACGCTCTTATATCGCACTCACACTTTAGCCTTGAAAAAGGAATTGGTTATCGCTAGCGATAAAAAAACATTAATATTTATATTGCTAATTTCTCGAGATCCTTATAGCACTGAATTAAATTACGTATTCGATTATTTTAATAGAACAATTTATTATTTCAACGTGGAGGCGATTTATTTACATAAATATTATATTTTAGCCTTGCCTCGAGCTATCAGACAGCATCTATGGTTCCAAAAATTTCATTCAATAAGGAACCGTACATCTAGTAAAATTTTACATTTGCTTCTACCCCCATATCTAATACACACGTAGATTCAAAAGTTTTGCATCACCCTAAATCTCCGAAAAAAAATGTGTTCATTATAAATGGATCAAAGATTAATCAAATAATTAGTTTCAATAAAAAAAACGTGTATATTTGTCAAACATTTTTATTATCCAATAATAAACTTGCTTTAAACATAAAAAGTATTATTAGAAATTGAATAAATTAAATACAAATTGATTCTTTTTAAAGAAAAGGCTAAGTGAGAGCCTGCATGAGAACTTTTAATAAAGAGTATTTCCACCTCTAGAATTTATGCAAGCTTGAAGTCGCCTGCCCATGCTGTTTACCAAATTATTGATATTCTGTTGAGGAATATTTCGCCGTTCTTCTTGGGCCGCATGAACAAGCTCTTGTACACTCCTGGGTGGATTTCTGAGTGCTGCCACGACCCTGGCAAGCATGTCCCAAGCATGTTCTATGGGATTCATGTCAGGAGATAGGGCAGGCCAGTTCAAACGATTGATCCCTTCAGTTTCAAGATACTCATTTACAGCTCTGGTCCGATGAGGTCGAGCGTTATCGTCCATAAAAACGAAGGAATTGCCAACAGCTGCTCGCCATAGTCTCACTTGAGGATGTAGAATCTCTCTGAGATACCTATCACCAGTCATTGTTCCCTCCACATGAATTAATTATGTGCGATCATTTAACATGATACCAGCCCAAAATAGCACTTCCTCCTCTGAAGGGCGGCACGGGGCGAGCATGGGCAAGCTGAGCAACTCTCGTTGGATCCCGCCACACACGTATTCGATGGCTATCTTGTACTAAACAAATCCTTATCTCGTCGGAAAAAAACACCGAATTCCAAAATTCTTCAGGCAAGGCCGCGTGTTCTTGAGCCCACTGTAGTCGGCGAACTCTGTGCTCAGGTTGTAGTCTGGGCACTCTTATTGGTCGGCGACACCTCAAACCTGTCGCAAGTATTTGTCTTCGTAATGTCGAGATCGATACTTGAACTCCCAACGCATCTCTTTGGAGTGCTGGTATTGCCATGGTCGGGTTTCTTCGGATAGTTAAGTGGATATAGCGGTGCTGCCGATGATTAGTAACACGCCTTCTACCGCTTCTAGGTCTATCACGAAGAGAATTGGTCTGGAGATACCGGTTCCATACACGAGACACATCACTTTGCCAAACGCCAACTCTGTTTGCCACGAACCTTTGAGAATGACCTTCTTCAAATAAAGCCACTATTCTTGCACGGTCAATCTCACTTATGACTTGACTATTCATGTTTGCACTTAAAATCGTAAAAATCAAATGCCTTGAATGTTAAAATGATCGCACTAAAAATGTTATCTTCCAAAAAAAAACTGTAAACATCTGTATATTGCAAAAAATATGGAACATATTAAAATGGTAAACATTGATAAACAAGCCAACAAAAAATTGTTGGGGCAAAAAAATTCCTTCGCAAAAATTTTAATTAATTACAAAATAAACTTTGTTCCCTCCAAAACTCATGTTTTAATGTAAGTGGTTTTTTTATTATGTCTAGGGATTTTTCATTTTTAAATTTTTATGGGTTCTAGGGAAAAATTGAGCCACAATTGGGGATTTTCTAATCCATCCTCTGGCAACACTGCATTCTGGTTTGTAATCAGACCGGTTTTGGCGTATTTGCGCCTTATCAGTACAAGGTAGAAACTCTAACAGCATAATACTGGACTGGACTGAAATCACATCAATGCATTCACCTCAGGAAACCGCAATTAATTAAAAAACACAATATAAATCCAATGTCTGTGAATTTCACGCTCGTTCTATTAATATTCAATATTATCAAAACTACAACCGTCAGGACGAAAAAACGTTGAAAATCCTTACAATTAGATCGTAAAATAATTTTGCCGACTACAAATTAAATTATTTATAGTTTTGCCATTAACTTTTATAATACCTAGAAAATCATTTTCAAGTACCAATTGAAAGATTTAGACTAATTGAAAATATGTCGAAAAAAGAAAATGGAAAGAAGATAATCTTTTTTTAGAATTCTATCGACATACAGAGGTGTTCGATAGTGATTAACCGTCAAACATTGAGATACGTCTATTGAAGTACTTTTTTCAAATTTGTGGACCGAGGAAATTTTTCAAAATACAGTTAACAGTAACTCTCTCTATCTGCTAAGTAGATAAGGAGGGTGAGTGTAGGCTCACAGCACTTATGCCACATGTGACCCATTGTACATCCTCCCGAGGAGTTGTCCTCCTAGATCATCGTCCATCCTGTCCTTCCAGGAAGGTGGACAGGTCACTAGGATACATCTTTATATCGGCAGGTTTAGGCCAAGACTCACCGAACACACACTCTCTTATTGACGATAACTCCGGACACTCGCATATGACATGCCTGGCAGTTTCATCTTCCTGTTCACACATCCTGCATAGAGGACGTGTGTTCAGTATATAGTATGGAGGTGTTTCCTTAGTTGACAGCGGCCAGTCAGAAATCCTACTGTTAAACGTTGGTTTTTCCTGGTCATCGCCAAATATTTGCTCGGCGCCAGCTTCCCAGGGTGATATTGGCAAGACTGCATCCCATCTCTTGAGAGATTGAGCTTGGGTGTAACGTTTGGCGAATTGTTGAAGAAATACTAAACTATTTTTAGAGCATAAGTACCTAACAATTTTTTAATATTTTATACCTTCATGCGTGGTTTTTTTATATAGATAACGTTGGAATTTGAATGAAATCGAATATAAATTACGGGATTTAATTGCTTTCTAGATTCGTACGTCAACGGTTTCAAGTGAATAGTAATCCAAATCAACCGAGATAGGAAACGCGATGCGTTTTTCAACATCCGGTTTTGACTCAGAAAAAAACCTCGAAACGTATTAAGGTAAATAAATGCCATTACTAAGTATAGTTCTTTTTCCCTGTCTAAGAAAATGACTTGACTTGGGCTTGAGATGCAATAAAACCATGGGGGGCGTCGATTTATTACGTGGAGTGTTCTAGGGGGGAGGGGATCAAGCAAAATCTTCCCAAATCTCACTTAGAAGGGAGAGGGGATCTTGGCAAATATCACGTGATTATTTTTCTCGTAGAAAACCGTGAAAAATTATTTTTAGAATATAATATGGCCAAATATGAAAAAATGGTACTTATGTGCGCGAGCGACAACGGCTTAGAGTGGCTAATTCAGAGCAAAGTTGAAGGAGCAGATGATTTTATTGAAAAACACTTGGATATGTGGTGTCACTTTTGATGCCGTGCACAATGCCGTGCCGTGGACTGAATTAGGATAAATATTTTCTTGATTTTTGTTTGATATTCATTATTTAATTTTATGATTGAGAAACGTTAATATTCAAAAATACTAGTCTTTGCTAGTTTTCAATAAAAGTAATAGAACAACTTTTTTTTCTCAATAATACAACACGCTTACAGTCCAAATAGAAGTTAAGAAGAATCTCACGTGAGATTAGGGACTGGAGGGAGGGAGTTCAGGAAAATCTTACGATATCTCGAAAAATACTCAAAAGCGCCCCACTTAATTAATGGACGCCCCCAAAACTTTTCGGATTTACCGTGCAGAACCGCCCTATGACTGATGAAAAAGAAAAAGTACTAAGTAAATTTATAATAAGAATGTGATTTATTATCCGCCAACAAAATAAATACGACCCTGTCGCGGCTAATACTTTTATGGCTTTATTGTATGTCATTATCCCATCTCAGGTCAGGTCAGTTTCTTAGATATTGAAAAGGACTATACTAATTGTGAGACTTCATAAAAAATAGACTGTAACTAAATGATACGAGAGCTCTTAATAAAATAAAAATATAACTTAATCGATAAAAGTTAAATTCAATGCATAGATAAAGTAAAATAAAAAGGTGAGTTGATGTGTTACTGACAATAACTGAAATATTTTGAAGAAATTCGTCTGATTGTAATTAGGATGTGCGTCATCTGTCGATTCAATAATGTATTTATCTGTAAATGAAAGAAAAACAATATTTGAGCAAAATAATTTGCCTGAATAAATTAATTATTAATCCAATCAAGGAGGTAAATTGTACTCCAATTAATCATTGTTAAGGAGTGTGTGTCAAAACCGATAATACAACTTTGGAAGTGTGAACCGTAAAGGGGGTGAAAGGCAAAAATATGCCAAAATGAACCTACCTTTTGAAAAAAAAAAAATGTCAGTCATTTGGTAAACTTCAATCATACAAATATATATTTTAAATATTCAAATGTCAGTATACTCCTCAAAAACCGGTGAGTAAACCCGTCACTGTCCTTATCTGACCCCTGCTGAGGTTTCATAATCATTAGTCAGGTTCTCCAAGGGTTTTTTGACCAGGAGTTTGCTGTGTTCCTGTTCCTGTTTTTGCACGACTGATATTTAGTTTGAGTCCACCGAGATATACAACCACGTGCATCAGTTTTGGATATTCCAAATACTGGTTCATGACCAGTGAAAGCAGGTTCAGTCCCTAGCTTTGCTAGGATGTCTGCATTTTCATTTCCTGCAATAACCTTCCGGTACCCACTTAAAAGTTACTCTGTTATGGTTAGCCAGAGTTAGTAGTTTTTGCTGGCAGTTCCAGACCAGTCTAGATCTGATCTGAGGACATGCTATTGATATTAGTGCTGCCCGACTATCAGAGAGTTGAGTATTTCCTATCTCTCTTGGGTATTACTAAGCGCGTGTTGAAATCGGGCATTAGATTTGTTTCATTATGTAACTAACATAAATATTTCCAAAAAAATTACTTCAACAAAAGTTGTAGAATATGTACAATATTTTCTGTTGATATTTTTTAACGACCTAAAATAAGGAATTGTTGTGAAAAGTATTTGGATCACTTAAAACCACTTATTGATTAATAACAAAACAAAAATTGGTTAAAGAAAATAATAAAACATAAATAACGTAAATTTAAAGTCCGTTTTATTCTTCCTCTTCATAGAACAGCACAATTGACTAATGACAGTAGTGACATTTGACATGACACTAAATAGGTAACATAGATTATAGGTGTAGTGGACATAATATTTTAAATGCAGCTAAGTAATCGTATATCCCCTTTGAGTTATATTGCGGACTGTGACGGTATCGTATCGAATTACAGTCGAACAAAGAGCCGACAACTTTAAGTTCGCACAATATCTATTACGGCATTATACAAAGAGAATACACTCGATGAGGAATCATATAGAGTTGAGTTACAACAAAATATTTTATGAAAAGTCCAATTATATTTTGTAAGCGATTGTCTGCTCCACCTAGCGAAAAACTATGGACTCAAAAACATATTCAATAATTTTTTTTTACCTCAAACTCTAGGAAATACGGTTTCCGAGATATAGTACCTCCCTCTTTACCCTTATTGAATCACCTGGTACAATAAAATATATACTCCGTAAATAAATAGCCGTAAATACCTCAATTAAAGTGTGTACATATAATTGATCATTATTAAACAGATATATTATCCAATAAAACGAATTTTAAGTACAATAATAATAGCCATAAAATTTTAAATTAGTTTTGACAACGAGTATATTACGACATTTTAATAGACGAGAGATTCAACGTAGGTACTGGCTATCTCGACCTCGATTTTTCTATATATTTTCCGTAGAATCGAATAGTTTATATTAAAACCGAATAAAAACAGTTTAAATATTTCAATGAAATTAAACAAACCTCCAGCTAGTAATCTAACTTATCGTATATCTGGAAAATGTTAAATTCTCCGATAAATTAACTTGACTGTATAAAGTTTACTTCGAAAAAAATTGCACTAAGTATCCATCTATCTCTCGAATATCCCACACAACGATGGCTAGATATATATATTTCTTAAACTGCCAATTTTTTTTTTTCGTAACATATTTGTTAAATTTAGACGGAACTATTTTAAGTTGCAAGATCATTTTCATAAATAAACCACAACCTTGGTCATTTTTCTTGTTTTTATTATTATTTTTTAATCGATTTACGAGACAGAAAATCGTAGACTTTTATCAAAAATTATAGAAAAAAACGTTTTTTTTTCTTCGAAAAGTGTAAAAATCTTGGAACCTTTCTGAATTTAATTGATTTATGAATTGTAAATCGCATAATGTGCCACTTTGACAGCGGCAGAAGTTGATTCGACGAGTCTACGAACAACAAAATAGTCGAATCATTAATACATGTTTATCTGATAACATAATTGCGACTTCACCGTCTGTCACCTGGCTGTATCTCATGAACCATTATAGTTAGACAGCTCAAATTTTTACAAACGCTATAACAACAAATACTAAAAAAGAGGAAAACAAATATTTGAAAATCACGTTTTTCTGCACCTTTTTGTTATATTGACACGACAATAGAAAGCTAGCGCCGTGGCCCAGTTGGTTGAAACGCATCTCTAGTGAACGGAAGATCGAATGTCCCTTCCGAATGTACCGTTTAGTGACGCTAAAACTAAATATTATTTTATCAGCCAATTGATAATCGAATGAATCTTTGATTTTATTTGCGTATAGGAATAGGACAGTATTGTACAGACACAGACCATTGAAACGCCTGAAGCTTATCTAAATTCAGCATATCTCACCGCAAAAAAAAATTAAATAACAATTTCTAACTGAATCCAAATAAATAAAAAAATACAAAAAATACAGAGTACCAGAGAAAAGTTAGCTAAACAATAATTTGTTCTATTAAAATGTTTCAATAGAAGTTGCCAACAAAAAGGATTAGATTGTGTTTCGTAGATTCTATCGTGGAGTAAAGGTAGTAGTTGTTTCTTTTACCGGAAAACGTCCAAACTAAGGTGGATTATAACTATTTTCTCAGCCAGCGCACTCTTTCACACGTAGTAACAGTGCAACATGCGTTCGAGTGCGAAAAAGATACTTTCCGCACATAGACACCAATATTTTTTCTACGAGTGGATGGAAGAAAATCATTTAACTGGATATAATATGAAATGCAATAACCTTGCATGCAGTGAAGTAGTATAAGCGTATTGGAATATCGAACTTGCTGAACCAAAATGCATGCGGAAACGTAGAAAATGGTTATTTGTGTAACCAATGCAAAAAGTGCATGTTTGTTGCAACAAATATGCTTTTAGCACTTGTTGCACACAACATTTTTTCTACGATCGAAATAAAATATGTTTAGATTTATCGGGTAGTAAATCTGCGGTTGTTTCGTTTGCTGTTTCAACAAAATCTGGAGGAATGCAGAAAGTAATAGTTTCTGCCTAACTGTCAAAATTGAACATTTCTTTTAATTTTTAAACTAATAATTTAAAATGGGTTCGATTTTCGGCGCTGGCGTTTTGTTTTAAATATTTTTACCAAAAAATTGACTGATAATTCGAAGTGTTTTTTACACCAGTGCAAAAAATAAGTTACTTTCATGCAATATTGAAAAAAATAGTCACTTTTTGCACGATCGTAGAAACAAATATTTAAAACTATATTTCACTGGAAAAATGTTTTTTTTAAATAAAAATTTGTTTAACTGGTATTTTTATGGTTGTAAATATATTATTTTTTCAATTATTAGTCTAATTAATCGTTGTTTCTTTGTTGCAGAACTTCCTGCGGAAGAAGGTAAGTGCTTGTTAAAATTATGTCGACAGCCACGTTTGTGACATTTTCAAGAGTTAAGAGAGCTTGAAAATAGTTTCGTTAGAAACACAGGTCGTAGCGTTGAAGTCATGTATTTATTTTTCATTTCAATTTTTTTTTTGTCAAATAATTTATTAGGAACATTCTACAATTAGAATCTGATGGGTTGAATCAAAGATATTTTTGTGAGGTCAAAGTAGCCTACATTAAGAGTCGAAAAGAGCAAAATGTCATGTGAAATAAGGTCCCAGAAAGGGATCACCTTCTAAATTTAATTATTACTGAAACTTTTCGGGGGGTTTTAGATGTATACGGTAGAAATGGAATTTTTGTCGATTCTTGTGAAGTCAATCTGTATAAATCTCATTCACCAAACCTTACGAAAAGACATGTTCCAAGGTTATTTATTTGAAAATTTTGGGGGCCTGATTCCAAAAATGTATCAATACTTGATTTAAATTGGTACAGGATAGACAAAAACTCGATAGTTGTATCATGTATGTTTGTATGTATTTTCATTGATACCTAAAAGATGTAAAAAACAGATAAAATGTTTCTCAGGGAATCTTCCTTGACTGAATAGTAGCATTTAGTCAATAACAAATTTTTTATTTTTTTTTTTGTATTTGCTGAGGGAGACAATGTCTTTAAATTCATTAGGTAATTTATTGTACAGCTTCATTTCCATAAATTCAAAACTATTCTCTAATTTGGAAGTTTTACAGTGAGGTATTTGAATGTATTGTATAGTAATCATGTCCATACGATTTAGTTTCAAAATTAGTGGAATTTTTATAAATGTAGGCTTACAAGTTTCCTTAAATTGTAGCCAAAATATTTTCCGAATTATTTTTTTTTAGTTACAAAAATTTTGTTGCTTTTAAAAGAATTTCCCCACAGTAAGATGTTGTAACTTAGATGACTGTAAACAAGACCGTAATAAATATTGATAAGTGCTGTTGTTGGCATGCTGTCCTCTATTCTAGAAATGGCATAAAACGATTTATTAAGCTTTGTGTTAACGGCATTAATCTGATCAGTCCATCTCAATCTGTCATCTACAGATAAACCTAGAAATTTTGTTGATGGAACTTACGTAATAAGTAAATCGTCAAATTTGAATAATAATGGAAGTACGTTTTTGAGGACATATTGGGAATTAAAATATACAAATTGAGTCTTATCAACATTTACCATCAAACCATTTGCTCTCAACCAATCCACAAATGATCCAAAAACAACCTCCAATGAAGGGGCAAACCTATCAATATATTTGTCCAATAATTTTTTTCGGCTTGATTTGTAGGTCTTGACAGGTACTTCAAAGGGAGAAAAAGTTCTCCAAGATTGCCCCTTGGCTAAGGGCCCAAAAGGGCCCCTGACGCCCCCCAAAAAAGGGTTTCCCGCCATTATCTCCCGAAATATGCAATTTGGGAAAAATTTTTTAGGTAAAAAAGTGAAGGTCGTTAAATTATCTACAAAAATGGTCCCTATCATTTTTTTCCAGAATTCAATAGTTTTCGAGATAATCGCATCCAAACGTCCCCTCGCTTACGCGGCTGCACTACCTCTATAGAAATGCTACCGTCTATAAAATTAACTTGTAAACCGGCTGACAAATTCTTCCAGAACTCGGTCAAAAATTAATATTTTTCGATGATTCAAAGTTCATTGTAATGGGAATATCCGTAGGTATCAATATGTGTACCTTAAACCCCGTTCTCGCCCGTCGAGGACATTGCAAAAAGTGTTATTTTTCCCCAATATTATGGCCTCTTCCATTAAATCATTGACATTTTGTTTATTTTAAATGGTTTATTATCCCTTGTTTTTTCAAATGGGGTCTGGGGAGGTCCTGAATGTTCTTAGAAATTTTTTTTCAGTATTTATTTGCATTTTCAGTCGTTTTCGGAGTTCTCACAAATCTTGTAAACAAGCGAAAATAAAGAACTAATGTTCAATTATTTTGTTATTAAATGCACACCATTTGAAAGCTTACTATGTCTATTCCCTGAACCAATATTTTTATTCGGAATACAATGCACTCATTTTCCAGAGACCGGGAAAATTGGTAACACGGGTGAAAACCGGTCTTTTTTTAAATGCTTTTTGCTCTCCGCTGTTAATTTTTTGAGAATTAATACCCACACTGAATTAAAGCTTATATTCTGACCTTTCTATCCATATAACTTGTTCCCCATATTTGAGCGCCGCCAGGGAGAATCGTACCTAACCTTACCACGTGTACCCACGTGCCCACTCCAGTGGTCTGCTCTTGTTGACATTAAATCTTCCTGCCCCCAAAAGGGTGTTTCAGTCTCCCTCTTTGCTAGTTCATCTGCTATTTCATTTACTTATATTTCAGTGTGTACTGGAATCCACAGTAAGGTGACTATAATGTTTTCGCCTAGTTCATTGTTTCTATCTACTTTCATAAGTACTTCTAGCCGCGCGACTAAACAAAGAAAGTTTAAAAATATTTGTTGTTATCTGTTTTTTAATTTAACGTTAAAAACTGTCATGAGTTTTCAAGTACATTTACCTATTCTTAATCTAATTTATCACAACGTATTTAACTAGCTGTTTTGTTGAAATGCTTTTAACCGAAAGTAACAATATTGACATTTTCTCTCAGATTATATGAAAATTTTAGTGTGACTTTCAATAGGTCCACTCCGATTAACACTAGGCCCAACCAAAATACAATAACAAAATGTAAATTAGGGTTAACTAACTGAATAAGGGCGGGTTGTATCAAACATCTGTATATTAATAAAAATATTTAAATTATTTATTACTTGTAGAGAAAATACAGTCGAATACCCCCTTTGTCTGGAGGTATTAAACATAAACCGATATCAAAAGTACGAAAAGTCGTTATCAATTCGATATTATTTATCGAAAATACAAATTGATTAATTATAATGATCGAAAATTATTTTTAAGGCTCGTTTTGCATGCAAACAAGAATTTCAAGGTTATGAAAATATAATTTCATACATATTAATTAATGTTTCTTCTCAACATATAACAAAATAATAAATGATATAAACTTTAAAATAAAAGAATAAACTCTGACATATATTTTGGAAATAATATTAAGAATTTTTTTTGAAACTTGTATAGTACATTCAATAGCCTTCTTGGTGTACGTCATCATTTGTGTCCTATATCCGGGTTTCGGGTATGTCGTTTATTTTATTTGCTATTTGATGAATAAAATCATCAGGATCGTATTCAGCAAAATTCGAAAAGGCTATGAAATTAATAATTATCAGCTTCTTTCTCTAATTGATAATTTTTTACTGAATATAGTAACCAATCAAATTACTTAATTTCAAGTCATGTGTCAAATTTCATCCAATCACCGCAGTATGACAGCGATAATACCCTACATGTGGTGTTTTCAGTTTGCTGTTTACTTTTTATTAAACATTAATTAAATGTCAAACTGACAACTGGATTAAAAATGTCGCGAAGATTATGTATTGCATCTAACGATTCAATTAATTTACCAATTGTACTTTTCACAACTGTAGTTTTAAATAAAAATGAATACTATTTTATTAAAATTGATAAAGATTGTATTGAAAATTATTAGACATCAGATTGGCAATCAATTTTTTGAAAGCTACAATGTAAAAAATTATCTTATCGAATACTCCTCGGATCTTGATAAATACTCAAAATTTTGTCGTAGAGAATCCTTCAAGCGTGTTGCTCAAAGATAATAGCAACACGCTTACAGCATTCTCTATGACAAAATTATCTCGGTATTATCAAGACCCTAGGGGTATTACTACTGAAAATACTTGAGAACTTTCAAAATGCTGATGTTTTTCCGTATATCCAGGCATATTTTTTTATTATTTAAATAAATATAACAATAGGATTAATATTCACTTTTCATAAATAATAATTGACCGTAAACAACAAAGTACAGATCTGACGAGAACTATCAGTGGAACATTAGAAAAAGACGAGGGGTGAACCATCCTGCGAAATACTGTCACAAATTTGCGAAATCACGGGAAATCGCGCGAAACACGGGAAATCACGCAAACTTACGGGAAATCACGCGAAATCATGGGAAATCTTGCGCAATCCCGTGAAATCATGCGAAATCTTGCGCAGTCATGCACAATAATTAGCAAAATAGTGAAATTTTCCGGTACTAAAGTCGCACGAAACACGGGAAATCACGCGAAATTACGCGAAATCACGCGAAATCATGCACAATCACGCGAAATCTTGCGAAATTACACTATTTGCGAAATACTGTCACATT
>CAJUYI010006208.1:0-14148 GCA_910591695.1 Galerucella pusilla
ATAAAAAATAAACAACATTGTGAGTAGAAAAATATAACAAAAAGCAAACATTCTAAATAATACTAAATGTATTCAAAATAAAATTTCCTAATTATTCCACTTCTGTCGGGGTTTGTTTGCACCTAGAACATATCGGTGTTAAATGCTCCAAACACATATAAGTATTGCACTGATAGCAGGAAAATCTCGTTTTTCGATTTTTCCGCCACCCTCACTCGGTACATCTACCTGGTGGAACATTAACTTCTGCAGCAGCTGTTTCTTGGTCTGTTATTTCTTGGAGGCGAAACGATTAAAAAACATCTGCTACTTACTTCATCACTCAAAAAACTGTAACGTAATCAGTCGCGCCGGTCTGTGACACCGGTTTATTATTTATAAAAAAAACTACAAACTCTACCACAGTCAAATTTGCACTAGGCATTGCTACCCGCGATCGTTACAGCTACTGAGAGAGGCATACCACCATCCCCTCTTTTTCCTTAAAATTTATCCAGAAAACGAATAACCCGGTCTCATAGACAAGTACGCGACCACTGAAAGGTTAACATTGATGGTAAAATTACTACTATTTTGAACGAATATAATTTGCAAATAAAATATCCTCCTATATCATTATGAACAATCGGAGAAAAAATTATATGTTCAACTCGGCAGCAGAGTAGTAGATTGACTGCCTCGCTACGCTCGGCTATGAATTCAGCCTCGGCAGTCAATTTACTACTTTGCTGCCTAGTTAAACAAATAACTATTTCCTATGATCACATAGGAAAGTGACATATATCGCACTGTCTAGTTCTATGGAAAGTGGCTTATCCGTACGTGTAATGATAAAAAAGCTGTCAAATGAATTTTTATCAAGATTGACCACTGGCAAGCTGTCAAATATATAATTTTTAATTAGATTCACCTATGTAATATCTAAATTTGCAGCGATCTATTTGGAAAGTGAAATTTTTGTCATTTTCTTGATTGAAAAAAAATTAGGGCTTGGTCGAGGATCGAACCCGCGTACTCTTCGTCAGAAGTCCGATGTTGTACCAACTAATCCTAAGCACCTGTTATAATAGTAGGAAAATGTAATCATCTTGAAAGGTATTCATGATAAGTATGTATGAAGTATGATGAATAATAATAATTTCTCTTTCAATTTCTATAATTATCCAACCAATTAATTATTGTAATAACCTACCCATATTATATAGTTAAACTACTTGAATTTTTGTCACTATTTATAGTTATTTTTAATTGTGAAATCAATTATGTTGACTTTAATTGTAACATTTTGTGTATTAATATGTCAGATGTTGATTACACATTATTTGGTGAAATTATCACGTGATCGTAGGAAAAATACTGTACATCACTCGTGCGAAAGTGATTTTTCACACTCGTGTGATTATCGCACTCGGCTCATGCCTCGCGCTACAATATTTCCCACTCCCACTCGTGTGAAAATTGTCACTTTTCGCACACGTTATGTAATATACTATTGTGAGCGATTCGCTCATAGCGCGTGTTAAAGGCTTGATGATATGATGATGATATTTTTACTTCTCTCTACTCCTACAACCACAGCAAATATAGTCCAGCCTGTATACTATCAACTCCGCTCGTATACCTTCAAAATACAAAAGCATCGAGGGCTGAGATAGAAATTGCGCTACTTATTTTTCACATGAAACTCAATGGTGAAAACGGCTTCCATTTGATATAATAAAGTCTACATGTGTCATGGAATATCGGTCTATTGTCAGAGTATTTGTTGAAATAACAACCAAAATGATCCTAATAAATATTTTTTATTTGTTACACGGAACAAAAACACCACCGTACTACGTTCATTATAATTTAATGGATCATTAAAACGATACAACAAAAATCAATATTTAAAAAATATATCTGTTCAATAATTCAGTTGTTCAGCTATAATAATCCAGTCATTATTGACATTCGAAATCGAAAATTTAACTATAATTCCAAAAGTTTTCAAACTTCGGTCAAGTGAATGGTACATTGAGACGACAATAAATCTTATTTTGCAAGCTTGTCCGAAGTCCGGAACATTATTAAAATTGCATTTAAATTAATTTTTTCTGTATGGTTGTGAAAAAAATTCCAAAAGTTCTGCAAACTTGGGGAAGTTTTCGATATAATATTTCATATCACGTATTAAATTTGCAACCAATTGGTTGTACGGTACGTACGGTGTACGGGACATTTTTTGTTATTAAAAATGAATGTTTTTTTTTTTATTAAACTGAAGGAAAAAACGTTCCAAAAGTTCTGCAAATTTAAAAGATCTATCGGAAAAATATACCGAACGATTGTACAAATTTGCAAATTATGCAATTTGCAAAAATGTAATTTTATTATTTTTTCACCTTCAAGAAAATTGAAAAGTTCCGGATCGCGTATGAAGTTGCAAATTTGTAAATGCATCAGAATAGATGTTTTTGAAGTTTGCAATCAAGTTTCAAAACTTTTGTAATTATTCCGAGACCGCCTTGCTCGAAAAAATGTCCACGAATTAAAAAAAATTATAAATAAACATGTTCCGGTCAACGTAAAAAGTTGCAAATTTGTACAGTCGTTCGGTATATTTTTCCGATAGATCTGTCAAATTTGCAGAACTTTTGGAACGTTTTCCTTTAGTTTGATAAAGAAAAACATTAATTTTTAATAACAAAAAATGTTCCGTACACTTAGATTGGTTGCAAATTTAATACGTGATATGAAATATTATATCGAAAACTTCCCCAAGTTTGCAGATCTTTTGGAATTTTTTTCACGACCATACAGCAAAAATTAATTTAATTGCAATTTTAACAATGTTCCGGACTCCGAAACAGGTTGCAAAATTTCATAGTTTGTTTTTATACCATTACCGACCTTACGTCAAAATTTGAAAACTTTTGGAATTATAATCAATTGATTGTCTTGACTGACTGAACTATAAGGTGGAACCAAATTGTTGTTTCATTACACTAAAAAGTCCAATGACGTTAAAAAAAATGATGTTGAATAATGAAAAAAATGTATAGTGAATAATACAGGTTCTTGCCTAACTAACCAATAAATTTGAAGGTTACCTTAGCCAGTTCACAGGGCTTTGTTACCTTAATGATCTAAAGAAAAAATTTATTTTTTTAGCAAAACTAGAAAAAAAAGAGAAAGTAATTTTAGGACGCCACTAATTTCTTTTCCTAAAAGAATATCGGAAAGAAAATCAAATTTAATGGTCAGCTAACTTTTATCTGTTTGAAAAGAAAAGAACTTAAAGTTTCTGTATAATAAATAAAACTAATAGAGTAAAAAAAATGTATATAATTACAGTAATGAAATCAACATTATTTTAAAAAAAGGGTTAGTAGCAAATACAACAAAAAAAATACTTAGCGCATATACATATGTTTTTGAAAATGAAGCCCAACTTTATACTTAACATATTTAAACTTTGAAAAATCTCTTTGTGAACCTTCGTCATCCAAAGGCCTGATGTACTCCAAGGAACTGTAGCCTTAGGAAATTTCATTCCAGGAAACTGTAGCTTCGGGAAATTGTATCCCAGGAAACCTTATGCAGGAAACTATGGAACTGTAGCCTTAGGAAATTTTTCAAGGGACTTGTTTGTCACCAAGGAACTTGTATCTCATGAACTGTTAAGACCCGGAACTGTGCAGTAATCCAGATCCTTAAGGTAAAACGGCATCTTTTGTTTTCAAACAGGTAGAAAAAATGTAATCAATGGATTACTGCACAGTTCCAAACTTGCTATGTCAACAGACGATGAGAGAAGACCCGCCGGTAATTTTCTCATCCTTATTTAAAGACCATTCGAAATTTCAAATTTCGCGGTAAAATACCTCCAGAATATTGATTTTTGGTCTACTAGCTTATTCCACCACAAATCACAAAAGTGAAATAATTTATTGTATTAAATATTTGAATGAAATAATTTAAGGAAATATATATATACTATTCCACCAAAAATCAAAATTCTGAAGTGATAATTGCACATTTTTAATATCTGAAATGTTAACCAACAAAGTTAACGTTTCAAAGGCTAGTATTATTTTATATCAGTAATTATTTTCTGTAACTAAACTGAGAAATGTATGTGAGTATTTTCGCACTGGAAACTTTGTCAAACGATAATTTATTCTTTACGAAATTAAACTGAAAAATCTTTTGTTCTCAACTTTGGATTCATGTATTCAGAATTTCCACATCGGAAACAGGTTTTTCCTTTGATTTCAAATACCCTTTTCTTCCTAAGTACAAGCCTAACGGAATTGATCACCCATCAATAAAAGGTCTAATCCTGACCGAGTAAATCTCGCACAAAGGATGAATTCTAAATTTGTCATTAATAATTTACGGGCTCCCCTTTTTTTATTCAACCTTTTTGTTTTCTTACTGAAGAAATTTCAATTTCAAAGTTTAAGCTGTAATCGTCCGTCTGAGCGATAAATTAAACGGAAATTGGCGGCTAATGGCTCCAATAAAATCCAGAAGAGCTCTTAATGGAAACTACTTGCTATAAAAATTAACTGAGACCAATAATATTTTTCTCGTTACGACAGGCGAACGATGCAATGGTTAAAGTGATTGAAAGCTGGATTTACTGTTGAATATCGTGAAAAAAATGAAAATGAATCAAAATTTTATGAAAAATGTGCTACGTCAATCCGTTAATAGAGAGATATCGGTTAGCATCAGGCAATATTAGCGCATATTTTATTTTGACATCGTAGCGTAAGTTATCGCTTGAGTCCATCCTTAAAGCAACGTCCCTAAATAACTTTAGCGTATTTTACGGAGCCTTACGACAGGCGGTATTTGAAATAGCGCTTGATAAGTACCCGGGCATGCGCAGAGTTTTTCTGTTCAAGTTAAAGGTTTTGTAAATGTTTGTTGTGTACTTATAACTTATATTGGAATAATAATATCACAAAAAATACCGGATATAGCTAAAGCAAACACACAAATTCAATTCTTCTTTTCAAGATCCTTTTGCCCTTTCAGGCGTCGGATGTGAATTTCATGCCCAGTACCCATTTCTTCCATGTCTTTCTGTCTCTTGCAAGGTTTTTCATTTCTGCTATGGTCTTTCCTCTTTCTAAACCCATCTCGTGTATTTCGTCTAACCATTTCCTTCTAGGCCTACCTCTTTGTTTTTTTTGATCGGTTTACCAATCTCCATTATTTTCTTAGTTAACCTATTTGGTTCCATTTTTGCCATATGATCATACCAGCTAAGTTGTCTCTTTTTCATTTTAGCAGTTATCAGTACCTGTTCAGTTGTCTCTCTAATGACGTCATTTCTAATCCTATTCCATTCAGTTTTTCCTGCAATTCTTCTTAGATGTTTCATTTCTATGGTATTTATTCTAGTTTCGTCCTTTTTTCGCACAGTCCAATTTTCATTCGCATATAATATTGTAGGAACTGTTATCATAATATGAATTTTCATTTTCACTTCCAAGTCTACAGGGTGTACCAACCTTACGACAAACTTCGATATATGGGTTATTTTAAGAGATATAAAAATATGTTATCAACATAAATAGTAGATGTGCTGAAGGTCCATATTTTGGAATTTGGAAGTTTGTCGTAAGATTGGTACACCCTGTATATCTTTATGTCCAAGAATTGTTTTATTTGAAAAGTAGTATATCTTTGTTGATTTATTTGCTCTGTTTATTTCTGCATCTATTTTTTCATCTTCTGTTACTATACATCCCAAATATTCAAAGGCTCTTACTTTTTCTAGCGTCTGGTTTTTGCATTCAATATCTTAATTATTTTGATTACCCAGTTGTTTTCCATTTATTATCATCACTTTTGTTCCATTTATGTTCACCTCCATCTTCATGTTCTCTATTTCTTTAGTCCAAATATTTACTAGTTTTTGCATTTTGTTCTTTGTATTAGCTACCAAGACCACATCATCTGCATCTACTTATTGTTATCGGTTCTGAATTTGTGTGTCCCAGTATAGTATTCAGCTGGTCATATTCTTCTTTAGTTCTTTTCACAATCCTATCCCTGATTATTATAAACAGTAATGGGCTTAAACTGTCTCGTTGTTTTATTTCCTTATACATTTTGAATTCTTCTGACCTTTGCCCTGCAACTTGTACCAAATTCAATTAAAAACTTGAATACACACAAAAGACATGATAACAATAAAGCTAGGTTAGGTTACTTTTCGAATAGCGTCGGTAGAAGGTCGCTTCCAGTAACTGTTAAATAAAAGAATAAAACTGAAATACCGCTTGAAATTTTATTTATCGCACAAGGGGACATTGTTTTTTCATTCAAGTTAAAGTGAATAAAAAAAATCTGTCATCATGTCGCGCTTCAAATTCAGTTTAGCCAAAAAGTTATAGTTCGAAATTTGTCGAGCATTATTCGAAACCATAGCAGATAGCTGATGTAAAGCTGACAGCATGTTCTATTTTAATTATTTCACAAACATCTGCGTTTTGACGTTGTTTTATATCCGATCGCTTTTGAATTTAACAGAAATACATTCAAAAATCACGTTTCAAGATGAAAATTTGAGTGATGGAACCAAAATACAACACAATATTGTTGATATGAATAGAAATTCCAAATAAATTTTTGTTATTTACTTTCAATAGCTTCACCATGTCGTATCTTGCATTTTTTTACGATAAAACAGAGAATTTTATTATAATATTTAAATATCCTGTCGTTCCATCGCCGCAAAAATTTATTCTATTCGGTCCAAAAATCTATTTCCATGCCAAACCATTAAGTAAATACTCTTCGCTTTTTTTGACGGACCAGGTGATGCAAATATATCGTCTACGAGTGTCACAGATAAAATTACTTCATCAGCATCCGTAATGAGATTATCGGATTCGTTGTAATCGTCTTCCTTCTCGATTTCATTGCCAGTTAGCATCAATGCAGTTAGCCAGTTAGCGATTGGTCAGTGACTAGTTATATAATGTGTATATAATGTGAATATAATGTGTATATAATGGAGCCCTAATAATCTGGTGCTTCAGCACACACAGGTTCTCTCACATTCCTTTTCATCTGCTCAAGAAATAAGTCTTAACATAGTTTTCAGAGCTAGGGATTCGATTGTTTGGATAGAATATGGATCATTATTTTATTTCGTTCATACTGGAGAAAATTATACAATTGAAGAAGGCTCTGGCGTTCGAAACTATTTTTGTCAAGTTGCTGCTTCTGTCGGTGACAGCAATTATAATACAAGGGAATCTATTGGCCCGACTAGCCTTACCACGCTGATTACCAAAATTGAAATTTGGGATGTTGTAATTGGGGACGTAAGGTTTAGTAACAAAAGATAACATCAGGACGTCGTGAGGATGGCTAGGGGTCTGAAACGGACGGGATACCTTACATGTATATCAAATACAGCGAATGGCTTGATTGAACATCACAGGAGCCATGAGAACAACACCAACCGCAGCAATGGAACTAATTACTGGTCTGACCCCTCTGGACCTGTACGTCAAGGAGGTTGCGTTAATGGCCATGGTACGATTGCGCACGGCTGGTGTAAACCCCGAAGTAGGAGTTGGCCAATTGGGGTTAAGCCTATGGCTACCTCTGCTGCAGGCAGCCAATGATGCAATTGAACCCACGTTTTTGTTTAACAAACCCTACAAATTACAAATAAAACAGAACACAGAGCCAGATGCTGCAAATTCAATACGCATATATACAGATGGTTCAAAAATGAAAGAAGGCTCAGGATGTGGAGTTTACTTGAGAGCACTAAGCCTAAAGTTTGTGAAGACGCTAATATATTATATGAACTATTAATCTGTCAATACCTTTGTTCTCTACCAAAGGCCATGGTTCTCGAGACAAATACAGCTTGAATGATAATAATAATCAAAAAATGCTTCCAAATAAATTTGTGTGTGTTGTGTTTGTGTAGATTTATTTTTCCGGAGGATACCACTGATTAAAAAATATCCAATGTTTTCACTTGAAATTAGGAAAATACTAATTGTTTTATATTAATATTTACGAACTAATAACTTCTCTTTTTGTGGAGTTTTAATGAGTTGTTCTTTTTGTTGATTGTTTTGGGAAATTAAACCACAATATTTTTTATTTTCCTAATTTCCCAAAGTAATTAACAAAAAGAATAATGAATACCTACTCTCCAAGGAGCATACAGAAGATATTAAATATGCTGGTCCGCTTTCAAAATGTAATGTATTTAATAATAACCCACTCTCGCTCCAACAATTACTTCATTTTATCTTCGAAATAAAGATTAATCAATTACATTATATTTTTAATGATAATTGTAGCCTAGATTCTTGTCCGTACCAAAACTTTTATATATTTGTTTACTCAGCAATATCAACAACTGTATATGCATATTTATATTAAAAATTGTTTATGTCTAATTGCTAACTTAATTGGTCCTTGGCTAACACATCTTTGAATGATTAATACACTAACGAATTACTTGATATACAGGGTGTTACAAAAAGCTACCTGCATAATTAATAATAATTTAAATGGAAATCATTTAAGAGAAAAATCGGAATTCTCAATTGAAATAGTTCTACCACAATAGAATGTTACTATGAACTCCAACATTGTTAGCGATGTCAAGTGCTTATACTTAAACATGGGAATAAAATTTCCTGAAAACTCAAGAAAATTAGTATTAATTTTACAACTTGCTGCTTCCACAATATACCTGTTTTTATACTGGAAGAATTGCAAACATCAAACTTTAAAATGTTATTAGAAATTACATTGTACAGTATCTTCACAAGTCTTGTATTCATTCATTGCTGTTGCACACCAATGGTTGTCAAGTTGTTAGCAACAATAAAACATGAAACAAACGTCATCATTTTTTAGAAAATTTATCTAGGTACTACAATGAGAACAAAAACATAAAGTGAAGAGGAAAACCTTTTCAAAACATTCCATTTTACGTATATTATTTGAAAAATTATTACAAATAAATGGATCTCTGATAGACATTTGATGGTACATCTTTTATATTATGTTCCTTGTGGTGTATTCATTATTCTTTTTGTTGATATTTCGGGAAATGAAACCACAATCTATGTTATATTTCTAATTCAGCATTTCGATAACGTCCAGCTATTATTATAATACACTGCGCCCGTGCGAAGTCGGGGCGGGTCGCTAATTATACTCCTACCTATTGCTGAAAGCTGCAATGGAATCAGTTGAGTAGACAACGGACACCTTTATTTGATTTAAGTTAGGATCTCTAGTTTTTTCTAGTATTAAAATATAGCCTTTCTTACTCAATGATAATGTAGCTTTCTAACAAGAGAAGAATGTTTAAATCGGTCTAGTGTAGTTTGTAAGTTTATCTTTGTACGATCATAGTAGTTGAGAATTTTTGCTAATAAATGAATCCCTTTGTAATATTCCATCGTACGCCAATGGTAAAGACATATTTAATTCATATCCATTGTTTTTAAGAAGCCGTTCTGTAGAGAAAATTGTAGAATTGTAGAATTGTAGAAGTACGTAATACAGTAAGCTAGTTAAGACTTCCTTTTTGTATTTTTTGTAACTTAAATCCAGTTGTTGTCAACCTTATTTCGTGAATCAATCACAAACGAATTTGTTGTTTTAGATAAAAGAGTGGTCGTGGAAAACCGATTTCCGGGGATATCGATCCTGAAATCTCATTTCAGCAAATCATTTCTGAAGAATAGCCAATTAGACTACGATTCCAACACGATTACACAGTCTGGTGATCATAGACAATGTTAACATGTACGATACAATTATCCACGTTATGCAGATCTCCAGATGTGTACATTGCAGCAATTGTACATTTACTTAGATTTGATATTATTAGCTGGCTTGAAAAAACAAATAGGGTTTAATGTGGCCAAATTGAATACATTTTAAGGAAAATCGTTGTCCAGTCTGTTGTTGAATTTTCTCAGTCATTGAGGATAATGATAATTATTGAAACAATGATATTTGCGTATTTGAACTACTGAAATAAAAGTGAAATTCAGATTGCTTAGAATCTATAATAAAATGTGAATGTTTTCTGTTGTCTGACAGAATTTTCCCATATTCTCCATCTATCTATACCTTGGAAAAACCTTACTGTGGACTCCAGGACCCACTGGAATAGAAAGAAATGAAATAGCAGATGAACTAGCAAAGAGAGGGACTGAAACACACTCTTGGGTCCGGAATCTTTTTGCGATATCAGCTACAATGTATCATCGGAAAAAATAGGCAAAGCCGAATAAAAGAGAAGACCTGACCTTTGGAAATATCTAGTAGAGCTTAGACAATTAAAGTAAAACTGCACCAAAAGTTTCAACTGGGATCCTAACGGGACATTGTGGCCTGAATTGGCACCTAAAAAGCTCAAGTTTGTGAAGGAGGAAGCAACTAGATTATCTGGCATGGAAAAAGAAGCCTCCATCCACATACTTGCAGAATGCTAGGCCACAACACCTAGGAAAGTACTGGAATGAAGAGAAGAGACATTTACCGTTAAAGCCTGCAGATATCCGTAAATTCCTCCTGGAAATAGGGGGTCTCTGAGAGTCTCCTCAGGAATTAAGTAGAAGTGAGGGGGCACGATATTCCGAACCATTCCCAAATTGACGCTCCTTAAATAAAACTATCTCTGCTAGGGTTCTTTGTGTATTCCTAGTTTAATGGGTGAAATAATTCTTCACTGTAGATGTTAGTCCAATAGGTTTGTTACCACTGGCAATTTGGAGTCGTTTCAATTACTGTATAGTGAGCAAACTCGAATTTGGACACATCAACTTTATCACCTCTTCCAGGAGGTACAGCAAACCAAAGACCGATATTATAAACAGTTGGAACGCAAAATAAATACCAAGAACGGTTTTATGGCCAGTTGGAACCAACTTTTAATATAAGAGACCAGATTATTGTAATTCTACAACTGCATACAAAATGTACAAGATAATAAATCGCAGCAGTCGTTTCCTGTTCCTTATTATGTTTGTTTAAAACAAAAAGCTTCCGCTTAAAGTTAGATAATATTATATCAAATGTTTTCCTTGCAACAAGTTGTCAGAAAAACAGAGTGACTCCATATATGTCCGGTTGAGTTTATATTTGAAATAAATTCATTAACTCATGACACCTTCCATGAATTCGTGCCCAACTTTTACAGCGGAGGTAGTAGTTTAATTATTGATTGGCATAAGTAGTCATTGCAGAAATAGTTGCTTGGTAGAGCAGTCGCAGAATCTTTTAATAACGCTGCGGCAGTTATGAAATCCCGAGGTAAATGGTTTTCATTTTTAAATGCTACGGTTCACGACTTTATTTTGATAGTATCTTTTAAGGGTTTCCTTCATAACGTCAGAGTAATTTTTGAATTCAACATTAATATTTTGATGCCACCATCTTTTACAACCGATTTTATGTCTTGTTTATCCTTTTTTGGATGTCTGCTTTGTTTATAGCTGCACTTGTACAGATGAAGTTTCTCTTGAACCTTTTTGAATTGATTGAACATAATGTTATTATCTTTACCTACGACCCCCCTGTAATCAGTCAATAACACACAGTTGGTATCAATGTATTGACATCTATTACGCACTGTAAGAAAAATGCACGGCTGTAAAGTAAATCGCACGGCTTCCCTAGCAACATCTTAGCAACTGTCAATAGACGTCACCATTTTATTCAAAATTTATTATTTGAAAACATTCAATACGGCCATGTTTAACTATGAAAAGCCCAAAGAGCTGAGTATATGTATTGATTATAATTGAAAAATGGACTTTTGATTAAACACAATATATTAATGATGATTAAACGTTAGTTCTTCAATGTGCTTCTTTCATTGGTAATAGAGTAATAGAGATGGAGTTCACCTCTAATTTTACAGTATGCGAAAACTCTTTCGAGTCCATTCAGTTTACACAAGTACGACAAGGAAAATATGAGAAAAACTGCTTGAAAGAGAGAGAAGAATAATTGTGGGCGTATCTAGTTCATCCATTCAGCTCTCGATGAACTAGATACGCCCATAATTATTCTTCTCCCTCTTTCATCAGTTTTTCTCATATTTTCCTTGTCGTACTTGTGTAAACTGAATGGACTCGAAAGAGTTTTCGCATACTGTATAACTGTTATTTCTTATGCTTCGTATAAATACAAGTACAAGTAGGTCGTAGGTAAAGTATAGTACGTAACTCGTGTTGTAAAGCATTTTACGCACTCACGGAATTACTTTTCCATTCGTGCGTAAAATGCTTCTTACCACACACGTTACGTAATATACTATTATGGAATAGTAATCAAATAGTAATTAACGGATGATAATTTCGGATAAGCATTTAGATTTAGATGCATGATTACGGATTATGCATGCTTGAACAAGCTGAGTTTTCGTACGCGACGCAAACGATGTACCTATACCTAGCTCGAATTTAGAAACAAAGAAAATACCAAACCGCTCCTTAGGATTTTCTCCTGAAATTTCTTTGACGTAAAGCGGAGTTGGGGAACAGTTAATAAAAATATATTGTTCAGTTGGGCCGTACTTACAAAAATTAGAGAACTTTCAAAAGATCCAGAAACCTCGGCAATGTCAAGTCTAACTGCGTCTGTAACAACTGCACCACTGCTCTGCCAACAATAATAAAAGTGTAATAATTTGTGGTGTTCGAAATATTATTTGTGCATTTTCTAATTGTATTTACTTAATTGGCAAAAATAACAAAATGTGTCTTTTTCTTATGTGTATTTTTGTAGCTGTTCATTCAGGAAATAGTCATTAAAATATATAACAGATTTTTGTTCCCATACAGTAAAAATAATATGTGCTGTCTCTGTTTCGGAAAGGCTGGAGATCGTTAGGGCATTGTATTGGAAGAACAAAGATCCTCATTCCTTTAGTTATGCCATTTCATTCGCTCATTTCCCATCATGAATATATCTAGTTTAAGACGGACCTTTTAAATTTCAAAAATTAAACGTCATAAGCGGAGCTGTACTGTAAATGAGCAGATTGAATTTTTACAATACAATGTCTATTGGATTTGTCGATTAATTGATCAAAAAAATGTTCCTTTATAGTAAATTTGTTCTATAGCTTCATTCAATAGTAGGTATTTGAAGAAAAATGGCGAACTATATTTTTTAAGCACTATTTCTATTTAAAACAAATAATCAAAAGTCAACGTGAGCTTTCGACGTGACGTTAAGTAGCTTAAGCCTTGAAAATTATAAAGGACCGGTGCTCCAGAAGGTTTTTGCTTTCCTGTTATTTGACAGCTAACATCAGGATTCATTTTCTCAATTGGAATTTTGTTTCGCTATTACATGTTAATATTATCTGTTTTCAACTAGATTTTCAAAATATCTGCTTCATTTCGTTCTAATTATATTGGCAAGCAAAGTACAAACGCCAGAAACCTTTGTGTTCGAAACAAAGTTGTACAAAGTGGAAAATTATTAGTTGGCTTTTGAATAAACATATTTATTTATATTGAGATATATAGAAACATCTTATTTTGAACGATAATGCCAAAGTTGGGGCCCGCTTTTCCTGCTAAATGCAGTAAGAGACTTGAGTTATGCTATGGGCCAAATTGTAAATCTACGTTCAGAAGGCCAAAATAATAATATTTTCATTAACAATAGTGGGTCTTAGTCTGCTCCTTACTGAGGTACAGGATGTTAAAGCGAAAAAAATAAAATAGATTTTTGTTAATAGATCAGCTACTTTTTTACATAATGACTTGAACATTGGGTATGAACTAGTTTTTGTAAGGGTAAAGAAGAATGTGTGAGATTATTTGAGTTAACTTGTAGATGTCGCCACATGCGCCATATGAATTAGATGAAATCAGCTACAAATTTTTCATCGCTCATTATTTTACAACTTACTTATTTAATTTGGATAGCCCCATCATTTCTGTAGAAAAAAGCTATACTTCTTTAATCTTCAAAATATTAACGATTTTCGAGATATTTGAATTTTACTAATTCACTACACTACATTTCACGGTGGTCGACGTAGTCTGTTCTAATGCTGTCTTCGTTTTATTAACTGGCGTACAATAAATGTGTTTTATTACGTAATTTTTGTATGGTTTCATTTTAATA
>CAJUYI010006209.1:0-14146 GCA_910591695.1 Galerucella pusilla
AACCACGACCTGAGAAGAGTTTTGACTGGGGCGTGTTACATACAACTGAAAATATTTAATGAATTAAAATGAATACAGTAGTAATACAAGGGGATAGGGAGAGAAAAACTTATCTAAAAGTTGAACTTGGACCAAATATTTCCCTCTTACTCTTTAAGTGATTGAAAGAAATGTAGATCTTAAAATTTACCTCTAATAATGTAGTATAATATCGATATAATATAAAAGATTATACTAATAAAAAAAAATTCCACGCCATAATGATGGAATTTCACTCTTTTTTACGCCATTTAAGTCGGTATACTTAGCACCTTCGGCAAAAAAATTGGTGAGCCAATCCGTGATGTAGGTAGGTACTTTTCAAAGAAATTCTTCACGGAGTTAAGCAATAAGAAGGAATGGGATCCAAATACCATCACCAGATTTGGTAAGAATGCCATTCAATGGTACACAGAGCTCAAAAGCAATAGAAGGAACTGGGATAGGAGTGTTCGGGCCAGGAACCAAACACACTAAAGCTTGGAAAAAACCTCAAGTACATTTCAAGCGAAAATTCAAACCATAAGAAAATGCGCACAGTTCAATATTGATAAAGGATACAAAAGGCAAAGAATTATCATAATGTCGGATAGTAAAGCAGCCATTAAGGCACTGAGCTCTTGTGTTATTAGTTCCAAAATGGTGTGAGAATACCTAGGCAAACTCAATGAACTAGGCGAAAACAATATAGTCACCTTACTGTGGATTTCAGGACACACTGGAATAGAAGGAAATAAAATAGCAGATGAATTAGCAATGATGGTGAATGAAATACCCAAGAAAAAGAGGAGATCTGACCATTGGAAAGATCTAGATAAGTAGTTAAGCTTAGACAATCAAAGCTTCTTCTGGGTGACTACAACCTGTTGAGATAAAATGAATGCATAAGTCAAAGTAAAACTGCGCTAAGAGTTTTAACAGGAATCCTAACAGGACATTGTCGCCTAAAATAGCTCAAAATAGTGGAGGAAGGAGAATGTAGATTTTGTGGCATAGAAAAGAAGAAACCTCCATCCACGTACTTTCTAATTGCACATAAATTCAGAATCCTAGAGCACAGAACCGGGGATATTACTGGATAGAAGAGGAACTTTTACTCAAGTTAGACCCTCCGGAAAAATATAGTACCTACTGAAGAAGCTACTCTAAGACCCTCACCAGAAACTGAGTAGAAGTAAGGGAGTAAAATATATCTTTAAGGTTTCAGTGAATGCCACTCCAAATTAGTTACATACATTCATACAATGTCAACGGCTCCTCGCCTATGATCAGATGTCAATTGCAAGATCTGCTCCGATACAATCACTTGTGGTACCCTTCCTTCTAAGAAAGTCTACCTATTCGTTGTCATCCATATGAAAATGACCAGACCAGAGACTTTTGTTGATTGATATCACTTTCGACGTTACACGGTAAGAGCTAAAGTTCTTTTGAATTGCTTTCCCCTAATCTATCCACACATACATCGATTGCGCAATTCAATTCTCCTGCCAGAAATACCTTTGCGTAGTATTCTAAAAAGATATTTTTGTCTTAGTAGTTGCTGGAGTAGTGAAAACATTGAAAACGCCAAAGGACTAGAGAAATTTCTAGCAGGATCGAACTGACCGAAGATAAAGAATGATAATTTGTAAGATAATAATATTATCCAGGATTACAGACATTTTGTATGTTACTCGGCTTTTAGGTAGTCTGCGACCGAATAACATAGCCTTCGATTCAAATGCATTCATAGAAAGACTGAACTAATTGGATATTTCAGATATGATACTGAGGTACCCATTAATTTCAAAATTTGCATCTTCAACTTCAGTTTCTGAAAACTTTAAATATATTTGTCTGTTATCAGCACAAAAATGTTCTTTAATATATTTTAAACATTTATAAAACTGGAAATAATAAAATACACAAAGATTCAAAAGTTTTGCATCACCTTCTTCGGATGGAATTTTTTTGCGCTAACAATTTTTTGTTGGCTTGTTTATCAATGCTTACCATTTCAATATGTTCCATATTTTTTGCAATATACAGATGTTTACAGTTTTTTTTGTAAGATAACATTTTTAGTGCGATCATTTTAACATTCAAGGCATTTGATTTTTACGATTTCAAGTGCATACATGAATCGTCAATTCATAAGTGAGATTGACCGTGCAAGAATAGTGGCTTTAGTTGAAGAAGGTCATTCTCAAAGGTTCGTGGCAAACAGAGTTGGCGTTTGGCAAATTGATGTGGCTCGTGTATGGAACCGGTATCACCAGACCAATTCTCTTCGTGATAGACCTAGAAGCGGTAGAAGGCGTGTTACTAATCAGCGGCAGAACCGCTATATCCACTTAACTACCCGAAGAAACCCGACCATGGCAATAATAGCACTCCAAAGAGATATGAGACATGCGTTGGGAGTTCAAGTATCGATCTCGGCATTACGAAGACGAATACTTGCGACAGGTTTGAGGTGTCGCCGACCAATAAGAGTGCCCTGACTACAACCTGAGCATAAAGTTCGCCGACAACAGTGGGCTCAAGAACACGCGGCCTTGCCTGAAGAATTTTGGAATTCGGTGTTTTTTTCCGACGAGACAAGGATTTGTTTGGTACAAGATAGTCATCTAATACGTGTGTGGCGGGATCCAACGAGAGCTGCTCAGCTTGCCCATGCTCGCCCCGTGCCGCCCTTCAGAGGAGGAAGTGCTATGTTTTGTGCTGGTATCATGTTAAATGATCGCACAGAATTAATTCATGTGGAGGGAACGATGACTGGTGATAGGTATCTCAGAGAGATTCTACATCCTCACGTGAGACTATGGCGCGCAGCTGTTGGCAATTCCTCCGTTTTTATGGACGATAACGCCCGACCTCATCGGACCAGAGCTGTAAATGAGTATCTTGAAACTGAAGGGATCAATCGTTTGAACTGGCCTGCCCTATCTCCTGACATGAATCCAATAGAACATGCTTGGGACATGCTTGCCAGGGCAGTGGCAGCACGCAGAAATCCACCCAGGAGTGTACAAGAGCTTGTTCATGCGGCCCAAGAAGAATGGCGAAATATTCCTCAACAGAATATCAATAATTTGGTAAACAGCATGGTCAGGCGACTTCAAGCTTGCATAAATTCTGGAGGTGGAAATACTCTTTATTAAAAGTTCTCATGCAGGTTCTCACTTAAACTTTTCTTTAAAAAGAATCAATTTGTATTTTATTTATTTAATTTCTAAAGCCGCGTCCACATTATGTCGAATGGTGTCGATCGACCGACAATCGACTATTGTAAAACTGCGTCCACATTATGGATCGACAATGTCGGGCGACCATCCACACTGGATCGACACCATTCGACATAATGTGGACGCGACTTAAGAATACTTTTTATGTTTAAAGCAAGTTTATTATTGGATAATAAAAATTTTTGACAAATATACACGTTTTTTTTTTATTGAAACTAATTATTTGATTAATCTCTGATCCATTTATAATGAACACTTTTTTTTCGGAGATTTAGGGTGATGCAAAACTTTTGAATCTATGTGTATATTAAAATAGACCCTTGAGGCACTCCTCTAGCATTAGATATATTCCCACCTACACTTACTTTCTGTGATTTAAGTACTAAATAAGATTGAAACATTTCTTATAGAAGTTGCATTAAAACCTATATTATGGCACAGAGGAGTAAGTAGAGTAGAACGTGATTAATTTTATCAAAAGCTTTAGAGTAATGCTTCCTTAAAACTATTATAAATAGTATATTTTACACCGAGGTGCTGAAGACTATTATTGACCGAGCACCAAGGTGCGAGGTTTATAAATGTCTTCAACACCATGGTGTATAAACCATTTTTTCCACTGACAGTTTTCGATATATTATGAACGTACTGGTTATGTCATCAGTCATTTTTGGTTGAGCTCGTATTTTAAGCTAATGGCATTTTTATTCAAATAAATTTATCTTGATTGGTGAAGATAATCTCCTGGGTAAACAAAATTATGTTGCAGAGGCTTTTGTTGAACTACAGTATCCGCCAAAATAAACAGTACCAAAAATAAAAATTAATTTTTAATTTCTGTAATGTAAGTGTTCAAAATGTTCACCATTTCGACGCAAACAAGCTTAATATCGATTTTGTAAGTCAATAAACATATTTATAAAAAGTTGATGTAACTACCGAAAAATATTTTGTATTCTTTCCCGTAGTTCGGCAATATTCGTCGGCGGATTTTCCGAGTGAAATATTTTGTCCTTCATTATGCCCCAAATGTATGCGTCAGGTGGCGTCAGATCAGGTGAATGAGAAGGTTATTCAAAGTCTGTTCCCCGAGAAATTATTCTATTATCGAAATGCTGACGGAGTAAGTTTAAGGTGCGCACAGCTGTATGGCTCGTTGCACCATCTTGTTGGAACAATTGTGTGCGAAACAGTAGATTTCGTGCACGGCAAAAGTTATTTAGATCTCTCACAAAAAGTATAATAATTTTCTCTCTATAACGCTCTTGGTTGACAGTAAGTGGATTCTGATTATCATTACGACCTTTTCCGTATGAACGAAAATAATGCTCTACCAAAAAAACTTTTTCTTCCGTTGTTAAAACCATTTTTAAATCAAATTTAACTGCAGCGAGAAATTCAACTTATCAGTTATCAGCTAGAAGAAGCAATAAATATCAACTTCACAGCCAATAGTGGAAAAAATGTATTTTTAATGAAGGCATCTTTGCTATAATTTGAAACTGGCATTTTCTAAACAATTTCACCCAAATAAAGTCGTTTATTACATAGCAAGTCCGACTAATGTCCATACAGGATTTACTAATAAAACTTCGATAGTCGATAAATTGCCTCGTCCACACTCTTCGAACTGTGAAAGTTGTAAAGTTGTAATATAACTCCGCTTCGCGAGCACAGTGAAGATGTTCTTCAGAAAGTGTAGTAATGATTTTCCACGGAAAACTTTATATGTTGTCCTAGTTGATAAGATTAGAAGAGTTGAGTAAAACCATAAAATATAAAGTTGGTATGTATACACCGAGAAATCGCATTACCGAGTTTATGTGTGCACAACGTTAATATTTAGTACTTAATTTACCGGCTTCTATTGGACTAAACAAATTCTTAATATACTAGAGAGATATCGCAAGGTATTTTTTGGGTACCGCTGAAGAGGGGAAACGTTATTTTGACATATAAGCATGCGCAATTTCATCCCTTTATTGTAAACAACGCATTTTGACACTTTAAAAGACCTAAAACATAGGTTTTGTGGCGCCCTCTAGAAAATACACCGGAATGAATAACCTATAATGATTTCCCCTGCCCTAAAATCTTCAAATTATTACGTTTGTGTATTCAAAATCTTCCAATTTACTGCGAAAAAACATTTTTGACATTTCAACTTTGCCACCCTGTATCTTTCTAATCATCAATATTATATTTAAGGAAGTTGCGTCAGATTGTTATATTTTTAGGCCAATAATCTTCCATTCCACTTTGCACCATTACTTACGGACCACCCTGTATATATTTTATTTATTGCACATTGTCATTTTTCCAAATATTTCCTTGAACTATATTATTTCATTATCATTTGTGTTGATCTCACTAATTTTACAAAAGTCAATAATATAACCAATCAAATGCAAAATAAGTTATTTATTCCTTAGAAAGTACCAAACATTCTAAACTGGCAACACTGCTTTCATATCAGGTTGGTTGCTGGAACTGAACACACGCCCAACGTTGACTGTGAACAATTATTCTTCTCTCTATTTCAAGTAGTTTTTCTTATATTTTCCTTGTCGTCGGTACTTGTGTAAATCGTATGTCTCGAATAGACTTCTCGCGATCTGTATATAAAAAATGACCACAAATAGATATCAAAATCCGACCATTCCATCGCCTCTCTCGAACAAACCAAAACTTTTAGTACTTTTCTAATGAATTAAAACTTGATCCGAACACATTTCTCTTCCACTATAAATAAATCACTTGACACCACCCCGTACAATACATCATATCCCGATTCGTTTGAAACCTTACGCCGCACAGAATAAAATCAAGTCCTCAATTTCTCATGTTATCGTTTACAGGGATGGAGTCACCATAACTATATATAAAAAATATATGCTCTATAGGCCTTGTAGACCCAGGGCAGTTATTTTTCTCCATTTCTCTCTATTCTTAGCTTTCTGTTTCCAATTTCTTATTTTCAGTTTATTTATATCAGACATCACACTTTCAAACCATCTTTTTCTAGGCCGTCCCCTTCTTCTTTTGCCAATAAGAGTCCTGTAAAGAGCCATTTTTGTCATTATTTCTTGGTTCAATCTTTCTACGTGTCCCAACCACCTTAACCTGTATATTTTTATTCTCGATGTTATCTTTGCTTATAACATGTCTATTTCTTCATTCGTTCTCCTTCTCCATCCTTCAGGTGTTTTTATTCCACCGAAGATTGCTCTCAGAATTTTACGCTCCCAGCGCTCCACCTGTTTTTTTGTTAGAATCCATGTTTCACTTTCGTATGTTACAGTGGGTTTTATAACCCACTAACTAACTAATTATATAACTTCGACATATTTTCAAAAATCGTCTTTATTTGTATCTATCTTTTGAATAGATCTCATAAATGTTACGGTTATGTAAGTCGCCAACAGGAGCCACTTGAAGAGATTATGTCAGTCGGAACAATTAGATTGAACGTAAAATTGGAAACGCCTAAAAAGATCTGTATAAGCTATAAGAGGATGTCTTAATGGGGCAGCCCATTGACGAAACGACCACGACATAAAGCTTCAATAATAAGCTCCAAATAACTGTATCAGGTAAGGGAGAATGGAAGGCTGAGGCAACCTGGTACACGGACGACTCCAAGCTCCAAGTAGGTGAAGGAGCCAGAATTGTAGGGCTGAAACAAAGGACAGCTATCTAAGCCTATCTAACGAGGTCACAACTCTCAGTGGAAGTGCCCGCGTTTCTCCAATGCGTTTGAAGAATTACGGTTTTCACCTACAGCCAAGCTGCACTGAAGGCACTTGCTTTCATACTGGCCAAATCTAAGCTAGTATGGGATTGCCTAGGTACCTTAAACGCGCTTGGAAAGTCCATTGCAAGGTCGTGGTAGTCGTACAGCCAGACAAGGTTCATCGATGCCATTCTTTAGACCGGAACTCTTTTTCCGTTTTGCAAAGTCGACAATAAATATGCTCACAAGGATGTGGGTGGCATAGAAAACTTTAAAACAGTGGGTAATCTCACCAGGACAGAGACAGGTGAAGAAGTTCATTAGAGGACATAAAAGGACCTAATAAGAAAGATAGAAAAATATTTTTTTAAAACCAAAGCAATCCTTTTGGATGTATTTATTTATATGCTTTTAACACGTTTCGACTCCTACTTTGGAGTCATTATCATTGATATTGTTGTTTGGAAAGATTCCAGCTCTCGCATTCATACATTAGGACTGGTCTGTAGATTGTTCTGTTAACTATTAATGTTGTTTTCTTACTGATTTATATTCTTAAAAGTTTCTTATTCAGGGCGTAAAACAGTTTGGTTACACTTTCTATTCTATTATTTATTTCTGCATCGTTTGTTCCTTCCTTTCCACCTGTAACTCCCAGATATTTAAAATTATCTATCTGTTCTATTTTTGTGTTTTCCAATTTTACACTGATTTTCATTTCCTAATATACAGAACTGAAACCCAACTTTGAATAAATACGAGCGCACTGCATAAGTCCGTCCACGAAAAATAATATTCTTCCATTGACCAAAAAAATATCGTTATTATTGAACGGAGGTCCACTTTCAATGGACAAATTATATTATGTTTTCTTGCTGAACTAACTGTATAAAAACATACAATGTAGACAATTAAATTACCAGTCCAGACCTGTTAACACTGTCCGACAAGCTTTCAAGGGCTCTAATCGAAATCACTGAACATCAACTGTCAATATAAATTAATACTAGGACTAGTGTTACCTTGTATACAGGGGCAAAGGGAGATTTAATCGTTGAGTGATGTTAACAAATACTGTTGGAGTGTTTGGAGGTAAATCGACCAAAATGTTTATTGTGCGAATTACGGTTGTATTGTTTGTTCGATGGATATTTCTCCTCCTCCTCCGTTCATTCCTTTTAGGTTAAGCTGATTGTCTTTGAGACTCTTAAGAGACCGTTTCAATGTTAGAGTAGTCACTCAGATTTAAGAAATCAACTGATACATGCCCCAATTCTTATTAAAAGGATAATTAGAGAAATCAGTACCTCTTAGAATTTCGCGAGCGATAACTTTAAACTTTATTTAAACAAGTTGTTTTTCTTATAGTTTCCTTGTCGTACTTGTGTAATCAGCACGGTTCCATAAGATTTTTCGTGATATGTATGTTCACGACATCATATTGCCATCTACTTTTTAAGTATTTTTTTCTAATGATTTTTCCAAATATCGTTATCTCTTAAATTCTTCCGATATACTTCAACTTAGCGATATTACATATGATAATTCCGTATGATTCATTGGGATGTATCAGTATTATTCAGTTCATTGATTTCGAAAAACAAAAAACGTACAGTTTAATTATGTAAATCGTTTTTTGCCAGCCGTTTGTCCGTGCATTTCAATCAGATAAGCGGCTTTTTAATCGATTACAATATCAATTTGCAAATATATGATATAAATTACAAAACGAATCAGATGGTTCTTTTTACGGTCCCAATTCGATAAGATATTGATTAAAAAGCAAATGACTTACTTAATTATTTTCGATCTTGAGTTCTAAATGGCGTTGATGAATAAATTTTTACTCTCTATAAATGAAATAACAAACATTTTTTTTTCCAAGGAGCCGTCCCTTCGCCGGTACCACCTCAGCCTCCTGGGCTTATTGTGGATACTCCTATTGCTCTCACTACAACCTATACAGCCAATCCGTTCCCTGTATTAGCTCATACAGGTTCTTTGCTGGTTGTATGTAGAAGTCTTCTGGAGTCATTTGGGTTCTGCCATACAGTTTCTGCCTTCTGTGGTCCAGCGACTCACAGTTGCATAGTATATGCAGAGCTGTTTCGGTATCCTTTTTGCATCTTCTGCATGTGAGGTCTCCGTTGTACAGCCCTATTTTGTTTAGGTGCTCCTTTGTGGGAAAGTGTCCCGTAAGTAGCCCCGTTATGGTGCGTAGTTTGTTCTTGCTCATTGAGAGCAGTTCTTTCGCTACTTTTTCTGATGGTTCTTTTATGAATTTCTTCCCATGTATTTGCCCAGTCGTATTCTTCCAGTATTTCTTGTGTTGTTCTTTCAACCACCCTTTTAACCATGACCTGGTTAAGCATCTGGGGATGCCCACAGCAGGTTCGGGTCCGTTCATCAGAGTTGACGATCCTACTCTTGCGAGTTCGTCAGCTTTTTCATTGCCCGCGATTCCTTTATGACCTGGGACCCACTCCAGTGTTACACTGTTCCGAGTCGCCAGTCTTCTAAGTTCTTCGCCGCATTCCCATTTTTGTGGTGTTTAAAGGATTTAAAGCCAAGACGTCCTGCTAGAGTTCCTCGGCTTCTTCCACGCCATAAAATCGGACGGTTGCAATTTGCAAGAGCACATGCTTACTGGAATGAACATCAATGGGGAAAAGTTCTTTTTACAGACGAAACAAGAATACAATTATGGAAGCCTGTTGGACGTAGTCGAGTGTACAGAAGGCCAGGAGAACGTTTCGCAGAATGTAATCTTGCACATAATCTTAGCTTTGGTGGTGGTTCCATTATGCTATGGGCTGGCATTTCTTTGGAGAGTCGCACGGAGCTCATTGAAGTGAATTTGAGGATAAATGCTGACTGGTATACGCAACATCCTTGCAGAACATGTTATACCGTATGTCGGCTTTATTGGATATGATAATGCCCGTGCCCATGCCGCAAGAACAGTAAACCAGTACATTGAGGATGTCGGGATTGCGAAGCTAGTGTGGCCACGCCACCATACAGTCCTGACGCAAATCCCATAGAACATGTATGGGACATCCTAAAAAGAAATATTCGAGCACGGAATCTAGCTCTTAACTCGATAGCAGAATTGAGGATTGCTGCACAGGAAGAATGGAATCGAATACCACAAGAAACCATCAAAGATCTTTTGCGCAGCATGCCTAGGAGGATGCAGGCTATCGTTAGAGCTAGAGGAGGAAATACTAAGTACTAAATTGTTATAATTTTGTCTTAAACTAATGAATCGAGTCCATGTTGTTGTTCTTTCCCAATTAAACGTTATTATCAACAGGATACTTCACTAATTTCTTCACGAATCTGTTGTAAAGATTAAATATGTAATTAATTTGATAAATAATAACGTAAAAGACTCTAATGTAACATATTTATCAACCGAAATCACAAAAGTGATAAAGGGAAAAGAAGTAAAGACCTAAAATAAAATATGCAATAATTTTGTCCGTGAGTGTATTTTAACAGTAAAGAAACAGGAATACATAGATACCTATAACCTTTAAGTGTCTTATACAATAAAAATTATTTATGAATTCTTACAGTTATTTTAATTGATATAAATAAATTTATTACTAAATGAAATTTATTATTTACCTCCGTTATTCGCTTACAAAACAATTCAGGTATGGTTCGAAGCTAACGCAAAGTGAAATAAACGTGCAATCACACCCTGTATATTATGTCTGAAATCCACATAAAGCACGGCATTCGACGAACGTGTAGGTTTATCTAATTTATTATTTCTATTTCTCATTTTAAATGCTGTCAGCGATCAATTGCCACGATCCCGTTTATCATTGCCTTCTTTAAAAAAAAGAAAATAAATAAAAAATAACAAAACGGTTTTTAATCTTAGCTCGTAAAAGATTATCGTAGCGGTGAATATGAGATAGTGTTTTTGAAATTTTTATTATTCAAGATAAACTTTGAACTAACCAAAATTGAAATAGCTTTGAAAATATAGATAAAGAAATTAGTGTTATAAATGAAACTAACTGTTTCTAATTAGTTCCAATATTTAATAAAGAAATGTGAAAAATCTAATGAATTATATTGAATATTTCCCTCATGAGGTGACATTCACTGAGACCTGAAAGATCTATTGTGCCTCCTTACTTCTACTTAGTTTTGAGGAGAGCCTCAGGAACTTGTAGCTCATTTAGTAAGAATTGAATAGATGAGGCTTTTACTTGATGTAGATCCATACTATACATAGATTCAAAAGTTTTGCATTAACCTAAATCTCCGAGAAAAAAATGTGTTCATTATAAATGGATCAGAGATTGATCGAATAATTAGTTTCAATAAAAAAAAACGTGTATATTTGTCAAAAAAATATAGTATCCAATAATAAACTTGCTTTAAACATAAAAGTATTCTTAGAAATTAAATAAATTAAATACAAATTGATTCTTTTTAAAGAAAAGGTTAAGTGAGAACCTGCATAAGAACTTTTAATAAAGAGTATTTCCACCTCTAGAATTTATGCAAGCTTGAAGTCACCTGCCCATGCTGTTTACCAAATTATTGATATTCTGTCGAGGAATATTTCGCCATTCTTCTTGGGCCGCATGAACAAGCTCTTGTAGACTCCTGGGTGGATTTCTGCGTGCTGCCACTGCCCTGGCAAGCATGTCCCAAGCATGTTCTATGGGATTTATGTCAGGAGATAGGGCAGGCCAGTTCAAACGATTGATCCCTTCAGTTTCAAGATACTCATTAACAGCTCTGGTCCGATGAGGTCGGGCGTTATCGTCCATAAAAACGAAGGAATTGCCAACAGCTGCGCGCCATAGTCTCTCTGAGGTACCCATCACCAGTCATCCTTCCCTCCACATGAATTAATTCTGTGCGATCATTTAACATGATACCAGCCCAAAAAAAAACAATTCCTCCTCTGAAGGGCGGCACGGGGCGAGCATGGGAAAGCTGAGCAACTCTCGTTGGATCCCGCCACACACGTATTCGATAGCTATCTTGTACCAAACAAATCCTTGTCTCGTCGGAAAAAAACACCGAATTCCAAAATTCTTCACGGCAAGGCCGCGTGTTCTTGAGCCCACTGTAGTCGGCGAACTCTGTGCTAAGGTTGTAGTCTGGGCACTCTTATTGGTCGGCGACACCTCAAACCTGTCGCAAGTATTCGTCTTCGTAATGTCGAGATCTATACTTGAACTCCCAACAAATGTCTCATATCTCTTTGGAGTGCTGGTATTGCCATGGTCGGGTTTCTTCGGATGGTTAAGTGGATATAGCGGTTCTGCCGCTGATTAGTAGCACGCCTTCTACCGCTTCTAGGTCTATCACGAAGAGAATTGGTCTGGAGATACCGGAACAACGATGATTAAATTATGTAACTTTTATTATATCTCAAATTTTTTTTCCTAAAGCTTCTCGACAAATTTCGTGGATTCGGTTCAATAGCCTGTTGATCCTCAATTTATTTTTTGAACGTACCGCAAGCAAAACGAAGTGAAGAATTGAAGCAAAAAAGAGGAATGTGCCATAAACATGTAATATAGACCTTTTTCGGTCAGATTAAGAGAACCCACCAACATTTTTGTCAGATTAAGAAAATATGCTTTGAGGATACCGAGATAAACCTCCCCTATGAAAATCTGACGCGCTCGAGTAATTGAAAAGAGCTTTTTTTGCATTTTCAAAAATTTGTCGTAACTTATCGTCACACCGAAATCGTCAGTTTTTTTCAAGGGAACTTCCTTGGGGCCTACTTTACACCCCTTCCGAAAATCTGACGCGCTCGGATTTAGTCCTATTTCCCGAAGGAATTTTAGGATATCTGCAGGCTTCAATTTGTTCATCTTCTATCCAGTAATCTCCCAGGTGCTGTGCAGTTAAAAAGCATGTGGATGGAGGTTTCTTCTTCCAAAAGAGACCTTATGAAACCTTCAAAAAGATGTAATTAAGATTGACAAAAATTATTATTATTTCGTTGATGACTAATTTAGCATGATTGACTGTATTTTCAAGTATCGGTTATAAATTCCAAACTAACTGTATATAATACACAGTTAAGCGTGGGTGAAATAAAAAAAAGAGCGATAAGAAAAAACTTGGATGGATTTTATATAAAACCGTTCATGAATCGCCTCGGGACAATTCATCAAAAGCACAAAAAGATGTAATTTTCAACAATGACTTTGTCGTTTTATTATTAATGAAATTTGTTTTATTATCTTAAAGAGTTCATATGAGCACCTGCTTTCGACCGCCCCATTGTTTTTGTTACTAAGTTTTCAGGTCGAGGCATAAAATCAGATTAAAATCAGAGACAGCGAAAAGGGATGCTAATAAAATGTATTTTAATTGACAGCGTACGACAGCGCTATAAGGTGAAGTTTTTTAGTAAATGAATAAGTATGGGTCATCTTCTAGCAGTTTAAACAGAATAAATTCTCCGTCTCCACAGCCAGCGTTAGTAGATACACTCCTATTCATTGTGGCATCCTCACATTAAGAGAGGATTGGCGCAATTGCAATTTATTTCCATCAAAGCCAACGTCAATATGTCTGATCCACAAAATTAGGCAATCCAGTGACCTGTCAAATAAAATTCATTATGGCGACACAGGGCAAACAAATGTGATTTAATACATTGTAGACCGTGGATTTTGGTATACATAAGTGTTTATTTTGGAGAAAGGTGCTTTTATTTTGCTTTAGTGTCTCTTTACTAACAATATACAAAAAAAAGTTCAGTTTTATAAAACTTTAAAGCTGGGTATATCAATTTAGGACCAACCTTTGGCTGTGTACCTATACAGGGTGTTTCTTAAGTAATCTAAAATATTATATGGGGCGCTTCGTTACTCAATTTTAAGACGAAAAGTTCATATAAACATATGTGATAGGTGTTGTCGTTTATGAGATACAGGGTGTTGAATTTATTGTAATAAGTCAGTTCTGATTGTACGTGAAATTAATTTTTCCCGGTGACGCTACTGGTTTTTAGAAGTAATACGCAAAAACATGCTTATTCTAAGTGGCCTTTGTAGCAACGTTGACAAGTGTCAAATTTGAAAACCAACGCAAAAATCGTACATTTTTATTTGATTGACTCTGTGTTCAGTTAATAACTATGCCA
>CAJUYI010006210.1:0-14145 GCA_910591695.1 Galerucella pusilla
GCACGAGTGGAGAGATGAAAACCCTTATTTAATACGTAAAAAATGTCTCCAAAGACGATGGTCAGTAAACATTTGGGCTGGATATATTATTAAATAATAATGTAATCGGCCCAAATATGTTACCTAACCGACTTAATTCAGCATCGTATTTTCATGTTTTAAACGACAATTTACCACTGCCATTTCTCGATCAAGTTCCATTAGCAAATAGATTGAATTGTTTGTTCCAACATGATGGTGCTCCTGCACATTATGGTAGACAAGTGAGAACATTACTAAATCAAACATTCCCTGACTGTTGGATTGGAAGAGGTGGACCCGTATTATGGCCTCCTAGATCTCCAGATCTAAATCCATTAGATTTATTCTTCTGGGGATTCTTGAAAGAAAAAATTTACTCCGAGAGTGCGGAAAATGTAGTAGCTCGTATTCACGCTGCTGTGACATTTATAGACGAAAACATGCTACGGAGGGTTCGTGATTCAATGATAAATCGTGCAAATATTTTCATTGAAGTAGGAGGCGATTTGTTTGAACACCTTTTATAAATTAATTTCTTGTTTTGTAACAAATATTCGTTTTTAATAAAGTTTAAAGGGCGACGACCCAGCACTGTAGTGGAACGCGTTCGATGCGATAATTACAGTCAAGCAAGGTCGGACATGGTTAGTACTTGGATGGGTGACGACCATGCCAGGGAAAACCATCGTATGGGGCCCGTACAGCCTGCAGCGGACTAGCATATCACAGCTCGCAGGCATTATACCAATGAGCACGAGGTATAATGTAGATATGCCGTCTTTCGGAGGAGACGTAAAACCGAGGTCCCGAGTCCATGGATGTTGGGCTCGTTAAAGAAAGCTACCACCGGTTGGAACACTAGTGGGTTCGCCAAAATTTCCGGTTAGGGGTAGAGTGCTCCCGGCGTCGGTGATTAGCCACAGTCGCAGAAATAGACCGACGTTAAATAACAGAATAAAAAAAAAATAAAGTTTAAACATCGAATGTTAGATCTTTGTTTTTTGTCAATAACTCTGAAACCATGGACATAACACAATTTTTTTATTCCTACGTTTTAATTCGTTTTAGCCCCCCGATTCATATTCTGAAAGGACGGGCGTCAATTTTGAGACACCCTGTATATAGTATAGTATATACACAGTACTTCAAAGGATCGATATAAATTTATTAACAATGAGGTAGCACTAGTTGTCCAGGCCATATTGTTCACTACAAAAACTAAACACTAAATTATACCTAAAAAACGAATAAAACTAAGAAAGGAAAAGTCCGCAATCGTCACTACGTGGTCAAAGAGTTTGCAAGTGAATAAAATGTTTTTCATTGGTTAGATTGTTTGAATTTCCAAAAACCTGTTGTTTATTTGGACGCATTTTCCGGAGGGGATTTGCAGTGGCCAATGAAAATGCTAGTTTCATCGATCTGCTTTGATACGAATAGGATCGCTCCTGAGTCCATCAAACTAGCAACTTCGGATTGATGACGTCATTTTACAATTTGATCAAACTAGTTGACTGCCAAACTGAAGCAAATTTGATGCTAATTTGATCGTGTGACAGTCTACATTTTGCCCATTAAATTGGTGACGTCATTTCACAGTTTGATCAAATTAGTTGACAGCCAAACTGAAGCTAATTAGGCAATCCATTGATCTGTCAAAATAAATTCAATATGGCGGCGACGGTTGTGTTTGAGTGTTTGTTTATCCATTGGTTTTCTTTCTGTTTTTTGGCTGTAAATTGTGATTTTTGAATAGTAAAGTGTTTGTCTTGTGAAATGCCTTCGATATGTATTGTGGTTGGTTGTGGAAGCCGTTCTAATCGTGATGAAGTTTCGTTTTATCGCGTTTCCGCAGAGACAAAACACAGGTTTTTAACGGAGAAAAACGATTTGACCAAACTTCGCAGGGCTGCATGGATTGCGGCAATAAAGAGAGACGATCTGACCGAATTTATATTGAAACACCAGAAAGTTTGCAGTAGACACTTTATAACTGGTAGGCTTCTTATCAAATATTATCTTGAATAGCATATCAACTCTTCTAACTCCTAGACTCCTAGTATACGTAATTTGTACTCAAGTAGGTATTAACTTATTTTAGGCAAACCTGCTGCCGAAGATAAAGACCACTCTGACTGGGTACCATATCAACTTATGGGACATGTGTCTCAGAAAGTAAAAAAAAGGGCTGCAGATGTTGAGAGAAAGAATCGCAGAGATAAAAGGACAAAACTGACACGCATAGGTCTGACACGTTACTGACTCCAATGTTTGACCGTCGCCGCCATATTGAAAAGATCACGTGGTCTGGATTGCCCAATTTGATCGTGTGACACAGCGCTAAGGGTGACGTTATCACCCAAAGGTTATAGTACGTTCAATAGCCTTTTTGGTGTGCGTCATCGTTTGTGATGTATATCTGGGTTTTGGGTATGTCGTTTGTTTCATTTGCTATTTTGACATATAGCGTTGATTGGAGTTTTCCATCAAGCTAACTGATTAATAAAATTATCAGGATCGTATTCAGCCAAATTCGAGAAGTCTATGGAATTAATAATAATCAGCTTCGTTTTCTAACTGAAAATACTGAGAACTTTCAAATGCTGATATTTTCCGTGTATTTAGGCATATTTTTGTATCATTTGAATAAATATAACAATAAAATCAAATATTTACTTTTCATAAATAGTAATTGACCAACAAAGTACAGACCTGACGAGAATTGAGAAGACATAAGACATATTGTTAATACCAAAGGTGTGTCTGCATCCTATTTTGGATACTGTTATTTCTCCCGATTGATAGGTCGCGCTTGCGCGTGTTCTGAACATCAACTAATTAAATTTTTTCAGTCAAAGATTAGGGTTAACGTTTGTAATACATTTAAACAGTTCATTTTTGTGATACTTTGATTGGGATTGATCACAGACCTGCCTTTTTTCCATTTCTTCCGAAGTAATGGACATTAACAATCGATGACGCACACCAAGAAGGGTATTATATGGACTATATCAACTTTTTACGACTCACCCATTTTTTTAAACAAAATTCGACCGGTATCCTGTCTGTTCTCTTATTTCTGTCCATTTAGATAGTTACTTTATGGCGCACTGTGTAGTGATGCTAAACGAATTGTCAAAAAGCGACGTGAAATTTCGATCATATAATATCATCCAAGTTTGGCAATAACGTTGCTTCATATATCTACATCTGTCAGTGATGTAATAAGATATTTTGATCTGTTTTCAAGATGGGAAGCTTTCCTTTTCGAACTCATGTACAGTTGTACAGCCATCTGTAATTTCACATACTTTATAAAGCAAAATGATAAATCCCTGTGCTTACAGTTGGATGATTGATCGATATTTCAGATTATACCGAATCCTTCTTTAATCCTGACAATGAATAGACGAGAAAAATTTTTATATTTATTCTCATTTCGTCAAGTATAACTTATGTTCTGCAATATTCTACCCAAAAAAAAACTAATTAGAATAGTCGAAACACGCAAAAGGAATTCGAAACTAATTTTCCCAGTAACGTGTTGTGTTTTGAAAGATTGATGAACTCAATTAAATTGCACCGTGATGGATTGTCAGCGATATTTTATGTTTCAATGTCCTTCTTTCGTTTTCACCGAATCGTTTTGTTGAGCTGTCGTCAATTTCGAAGCAATTTTAAAATAATAGTTCCAGAGACGCCGAAGGCAGAGCCTTGAAAGTGGGCGAGCTCTGTAAATGCACTTTTCGAGTGTGTCGCGTACAGTATTTTTTGTGCAGCCACCAATAATATAAGAACAGAATATTTGTTGGAAACTTATAACAAAACTTGAGTGATTTATTATTAATACTTATGTTGAATGTGCAGTGATGATAAGTACAATTATTAAATGATGATGTTCCGGTCAATTTAGGAATTCAGGAAAAATGGATAAAGCGTCACTATCATTGATATTTTTATTTTTTTTAACGAATTAAATTCTTCCTAGCGACGAGTCATTATAAAAACTTTCCAATAAAATTTTAAAGCAATTAAGAGTTTAAGAACGTACTTTCAAAGTTAAACAACTAAGTCTAGTGAAGTTTTAGTTCCGTACCCGGTTATTAATTTTTTGAAGCACTTTTAAGACGTTCTCTCAACTTCTTTTTTTTTCAACTTGTCCAAGTTCAACAAAGAAGGATTATTGTTTCCGTCACGGATTTTGGAAAATAGAAAATCACTCTAGAACATAGAAGTTTTGAGGTTTCATTCAAATATGCCCGATACTATACGAGTGTCTCACGATATAGACGGATAGATAGTTTATACAGGGTGATTCATTGGGAAGGTGACATACGTTAACTGCAGATAGAGGACACCAGTGGCGGCTCGTGAACTTTTTGAGAGAGGAAGCTGGACATGAAACGTTTTTGTAAAAATATACTTTATGCAGCCAATTAGTTCAACCTTCGCGCAGCGGCCGTACCCACTAAGCATGTAATGTTACAAAATATTACCACAATATTATGTATGGCTTACTTTCGTAACATGATAATGTAATATTTCATACAGCTCAATACTATATTTGAGTTTCTAACATGGCAGAAAAAGCTACTGACAAGTTGTACGTAAGTTATATAGCGAGCTTTTGATTGAGTTTCAGCTGCAATGTTACATCATCCATGAAAGTTAATTATAAATGCAACAATACAAAAACTATCTACGAACAAAGTGACTGCAAATTTAAATAGGAACGTTGCACTGAGTTTGAAGTTACATTATATTTACAACAATACATAAGTTAGCTAAAAACTATATTGACAGTACATAGAAAACACAATACATTTTTAGTTTTCGATTGCATCATCGCAGAAATATATGAAATAATTCGCCATGACAATTTTAAATAGTAAAGATAAACCAACTTTAAATAATATTTCCCATCAGACAAGCTAAACAATTTTGTATTTCCCGGTCATTAGAAGGTGCCGGGGCGCCACCATATCGCTTCGAGTTTCGTGTTCGAGAGGTACGCAGTACGCCTCATTCTGCAATTTAGTTGTGTATTGTGATTTGTTTTACTTAGGTACTCTTGTTTATTTTGAACTATTATTGCTCTGCAATTTTGTTTTGGTGGCAGAACAATGGAAAACGCATCTGCATTCAAGGTAAAGCAATTACATAATGTATTATTTTAGGTTAGGATGGCTTGGTATATATGTATTATCTTTCTGTGTTTAGTAGGAAAATAGTAGTGTCGTTTCGGTACCTACATATTATTATACAGATAGGTAGGAACGAAATTGTCGTAATCAATTTATGTTCATACCTAAGATATATATTCAAATTAGAAGATGAAAACAACAAACAACAACTGGTGAGTATGTACTTGAAAGTAGTAAACTACAGTTCTTTTCAATTTGAAAGGTTGGAGAATACTTTTACATTTATGAATGCTGGGGAATACTTTTTCATTTCAATTTTACTTCCAGGTTCTACAGTAGGTTGGTGGCGTTAATGAGAAATAGCACTATCATGTTTAAGTTAAATATTGTAGGTATTTACAATATTTTTTTGTTTCAGATGCAGTGAGACATTCCTTTCCATGCATCGAGGATGATGCATTTGAAAGGAATGTGATGACTCGGTTGCAGTTTGCCAAAACCCGTTTTGACAGAGGGAAGCAGTGATTTTTATTACCATGTATGAAACTTTTTTCAATGGTTTGTTGAGGTTGCTTTATAGATATGTTTGAGAGGTTTGGTAGAGTAGGTAGTACGTCAAGTTATCAATCTTTAAGCTCTGAACATTCAATGATTATTTTGTTTCAGGTTTGTTTCAGGATAAGAACAAAAAGAATTTTCATTTTTTTTTACATTTTAATGTGCTGAGTACTCATTTGTTTTCTTTTGTTATATTTTATATGAATAAAATTATTAAATTGAACATTTTGTCTTTTTGACCTCCAAGGATTTCAAGGACATGTGACCTTAACAACTTCTCATGACAGAAACCTTCCTGCAATTACTAATCATGAAACATTACATGTATCAATCAATTTCAGTAGTTGCTGCAACATTGTCACAAAACGACATTTTTAATATCGCATTTACATTTTTCTTGTACATTATATGCAATGTTGCAGTAACCTTGCTGGAATAAATAATAATGGCACATTCCGGTTGTAATATTGCTGAACGTCCGTTTCAGTAGTTGCTGAACCTTTGCAGTAAGGTAGTAGAAAACTCTGATGTAACATTACACATTACGATGAAAGGTTACTGAAATATTGTATAAATATTACTTTGCTTAGTGGGTACCAGCTACCAATTCTCTGAAATTACCTTTGTTAACTGAATTTTCAGCTTCATCGTGCCATTTAAAAGCCAAATATTGGGATCATAAATACAACAAGAAATCAAAGATTTTTTCAAAACTTCGCGGTAGTCTTCAACTATATGGTTATGATTTTGTATTTCGCGTGTACGAGCGGAGTCAATCACATTAACAATATTTTGTTTATCGGTTAATTTAAACTCAATACTTGATATAATATGTTCCTGGGATTTTTCATGTCTGTCTAGACCACGAGATAAATTTTTTAAATCATTATAACTCAAGTGCCCCCAACATAAATAATTAATCAGTTGTAAAGAGTAAACAATTCCAACAATATAATTTATTGTGTACCTCAGATCCCGTTAACCATGAATATTTTTCATAATTGTCAGTGTTAAATGATCGATTTTGACACTCACATGTTAACACTAATCCCTTCAAATCCGGTAGGGGCTGTTTATTTTAAAAAACACTTTTTTATCATATGTTAATCCACTAAATGGATTTTCTAGAAACTCAGCAACTAAATCACTAGCACAAGAACTCATTTTAAATTTAAATAATTTTCCAAATAGTCTAATTATTCTAACCTTACTTCGCGTGGCGTCACTTAATTATTCCCGCTAATCATATAAAACAAAACAAACCCGCAAACCCACGCTCGTATTCGTGGTTCGTACTTCGTATATCATCGCAATTACGAAAGGCTAGCCCACAGAGAGTGTTGCCATTTTCGCGTTTTTGACGGTATTAGCAATTGGGCTGGTAGAAAAAATGGCAACTGTGTTGAGTAACACTTGTTTCCAGAGAGAGGCTTGTGGAATCTAGCCTCAGAGCACTGTTGTCAAATTCTAAAATGAGTAGTGAAAACGGGGAATTGATTGTGAAATTAAAAAAAAAAAGTTCTGGTGCCATTTGCTAGATAAATTGTTGAGCAGGCTGAGCCTCCTCAGCCTCCTTCGAGGAGCCGCCACTACAGGACACCTAGGCGATCTCAAAAACCCCTCACTTGATGGGTACTACTATTTTAATAACCACGATACAGGATGTAATTCAAAATATCACAAAATAGGCCGTTTTACCGGAAAAGCCTAGTAAATAACTGGCTTTACGTTCTCTTGCTCTTTTACTCTTTCAGATGCGGTATTTATTCTCGAAAAATTTGGTTTACAGGGTGTTGTTTCAAGGTCAGAATATTTTGTCCATTTTTTTTCCAAATCTTGAGCTGGATTTTTCTTATTCTGAATAGAATGATCAATTGGACATCTTGAAGTAGGCACGTGTGCATGTGGTAAGAAAGTTACGGATCAATAAAGAATTTGTCGAAATATAGATCAACCCTCCTGTATCTTGGTTATTAAAACAGTAATACCCATCAAGTTTGTGGCTTTGGAAAATTGGTATACAGGGTGGTCCCTGAGTAATTGTACATAGAAGTAGAGTACAATCTTCAATCTTCAAAATAATGCGATTTGAACCAACCAGCCTTAATAAAATGTTGATTTCAAGAGATATACAGGGTGCTGAACATGAGTTTTCAATGATCGTTTTTTACAATAACTTCAACGCTTTTTGACGTATATGCACAAAAATTTGAGATTGGGTGTTTCTGGATATGAGAAATCATAATTTTGCACCTATTTCGATGTATTTTGTAGAGGGCGCCACAAAGGCCACGTATGCGGCATAAATGTTCGCAATACTTTTTTGACTTTTACATTAGCGCCAATAAAATAAGACTATCTTTAAGACCGTTAAGATCTAAGGATACTAACTAGTATACCTTTTTTGGTGTAATGACGTGGCTTCAATTATTCTTCACAAAAGTAGCGGTAGTGTAAAAAAAGGTGAAAAAGTTTTGCGTACATTTATGCCTCATACATTGCCTATGTGGCGCCCTCTACAAAATAATTCGAAATAGGTACAAAATTATGATTTTTCATATCCAAAAACTCCCAACCTCAAATTTTTGTGCATATACGTCAAAAAGCGTTAAAGTTATTGCAAGAAACGTAAATTAAAATTCCATGTTCAACACCCTCCTGTATCTTAATATCAACATTTTATGGAGGCTAGTTGGCTTAAATCGCAATATTTTGAAGTGAAGATTGTACTGTAATTCTGTGTACAATTACTTAAGGACCACCCTGTATATCTATGTAGTTATGGTGAGCAGCAGTTTTGTTACTTCCAACAAAACAACCTGTATATTATGAACTTTTCGAGTTCTACTTCGAATTGTAATGCCAATTTGTGTGAAATACCTACCCTGTAACCGAGCTAAAATTCAACATGCCATAAATTTTATGAATAGTATAATTTACTACCCAAATTTACTAGGTATAATATGTATAATTTTTGTGTCCCTTGAATAGTCTAGAAATCATATTACTCTTTTTTTGAATGTAAGTCGAGCCAATATTCAGAAGACTTCTCCGCTTTATTCCATTTGTAATTTCATTTACGCATGGCCACCTAGAATACAAGGCCGGAATCCTAGATTTGGCAACGTGGCGCACCTGTCAAATAGTGGGCCGATGAAACTACTTGTAGGCCTACTACAATGGTGAGAAATATGAAATAAACCAAGCTATAGAACATTTTTAACGAATAAAAATCGAAATATTTATAGGTAGACTAAATAAAATAAAAATGCAAAAGGTAATTTATTGATAAGAATATAAAATATGAAGAAAATCAGCCTCTACCTTCTCCTACAGCTGACCAGACACCACCTTAAAATAATTATTTCTTCGCCTTTTATTTCTTAATAAACCTTTATTAATACAAACTGAACTACATACAACAATATGGGTACAACAGAATTCTTGAGAAGTAAATAAATAGTGGGTATTTAAAATCATTAAACTAGATAGAATGTACTATTGTAATTAAGAATTTTTCTTTGTTTACATTTTGTTTCATGATTATTATTTATATGTTTCTTATTAGCTTGTAATTTATCCTCAATTGTTTTTAAATGGTTATTTATAAAAATATTTGCTAAAATAGATAATGTCATTTCTTCGTAAAAGAAAACTGGTTCAGATAGAATAGTTAATCTGCCTCTAACTTTGACCTTCCTCATGGTCTTGTGTTTGATCACTAACCACAACATTTATACAATTTAGACATTCTAATTTTCTAGAAACTTTGAGACTTACATAACCAGCTCTAAACTGAACTACTAAATTTGATACTTGCCGAGATGTTATTAGTAAACTAATATCATAAAGAATATCTACAAATTCATGTGTGGTTACTTGTTCATCTTATTTACAAATATTTAACAGCACAAGATTATTAATATTGAATTGAATTTGTCCATATTGTGCATTTTTATGCAATAAATTTTGCTCTATTCTTACCTCGATATCCTCGATTATCATTGATTCAAATATTTTTATACTACACCTTACATCTGGTTTATCATTGCCAAATCCGATCAGATATAAATATATACAGTTTGTTTGTTGATGACACTGCCACTTCTCTAAATGAACACTCAATTTAGATTTAAACTGTTCACACAAATTTAAAACATTCACTATCACATCACTGTTCAACAATTCCTCTTGTTGTTCCTGTTGTCTATCTAGTACCCTTCTTCATATTCCAGGATTACTTCTTGCTGCTGGATTCTTCTTTACTGAAATATATTTTGGGTGACTGGGAAATATTTGTGGTATTAGATTTTCCTTTAATACAGGTCTTTTCCTTGTAAATATCTATCACCATCCTTATCCTTGTACACTTCAGTGAATGAAATTTGATGTTTGATTCCCACTTTCCAGTTTGCACGTGGGATACTTCTCAACCATTTGTTCTTCACCTCATTACTTTGTGGAAACTTGAATACTGTAATATATCCTTCACTGTTGGGAGCATAACTTGAAGTACAACTTGGTACCAAACATTTCACAGGCATCTACAACAAAATAAAATATTTAATAGTACATAAGTAATTAACCTTATTGGCTTAATTTATAAATATACTTCATTTAGGTGAGTCCAATGTGGGATGGCTTAACAAGAATCACAAATTGGATAATAATATAAAAATTAGTCTTGGTTCAAGTCATCTCTAAACATTTTCAATGAGTTTTAGAAAATTTATAACCATACTTTATTTGATACAATTACCATGTTATGCCTTATATTTTATATGAGTCCACAGAACAGAGAGTATGTTTACAAATTATACTGATGCTAAAATCTTTTTATTTTATATATATTATCAAATATCTTACCTCTAAAACTAAACACAAACAGAAGTCTTATGTTGAACTTGTCAGGCTGTTAACTGCGAAAAAACGAGCACAAAGTTCATAAACTTGATTTAAAAAGATTGTACATACTATTACATACTTAAGATCACCTATTACATATCACGAATTATCAACATACGCGCATTATAAACGTAAATAAATATTATATCGACTGATTTCACGGTCTCGCCATGATAAAAATCTGACTTGATCGGCCCACTATTCACTGTTGCCAAATTTCAGCATTCCGGCCTTGTATTGTAGATGGCCATGATTTACGAGTTGAATTGTGAACTCGATCTATGTTCATGTTATGTGCCAAATGTTTTAAGTCACATATTTTATTGAATAATCATATTTTTGGTAGTTTCTATGAAAATATTTGTTATTAATTTTTATCATTGTTTTTAATATTTCGTTTTCCCTGCTTTGTAATAGGGTTCTTCCTTCAAAGCAATTTATCCAATAAATAAATAAATAATTTTAACAATGTTGAAAACTTACCGAGCAAACATCGACGAACGGCGTTCTTCTTTCAGCAGTTGTACCATATTTTCCACTGAACTATAAAATGAAAAAAAATCACAAGTTATAGTTTGCTCCCAGTCAGAATAAGTCTTTTTTATCGAAAAGCACACTCCCGACATACAAAAACGCCGATCGAAAAGTGATTCAAATAAAATATGCAGGCAAATAATATAACAAATTTAATGATATAAACGAGCTGTGTTTGTTACTCATAATGTTTTTTGTCCAAAAGAACCAGTTGACTGATAAACCGAGTTTGTTTTTATTTCTAACGTCGTAAAATCATGTAAAATTTCATATTTCAACTCAAAACATATAAAAAGCTTGAATGATATTTTAAATTTAATTTTCAAATACAAACAAAATAGCATAGACGTGCCAATTAAAATTGAATGAATTAGGATATACAAAATTATAATTGTTATTCATCATGCAAAATTTCAAATCAATGTGAATTTTTTTCCAAGGAAAATAGTTATATGAGCTATAAGGAATGTAAGTAACATTTACTAGTGGAGAAGGATGGCGATAGGAATTTATTATTGGAGGGAAAAGGTATAAAGCAACGTATCCATGCTTCAAAAAAGGATGCCAAAAAAAGACTGCAATAATTGCAGATTCAAAAACCGTGCTTTTGGCGTACTTCCACATAAAATCTACTGTTCTAAAATCTTCAGCTTATGGTGTGAATATTCCATCCTGAAGCCCACCCTTTTCAAAAAGGAGAACATAGCAGTGGCGGCTCGTGAACTTTTTAAGAGAGGAGGCTGGACATTGTACAAAAAAATATACTCTATTCAGCCAATTAGTTTAACCTTTGCGCAGCGATTGTACCTGCAGCTACTTCAGTGACAAAATTAATTGTTGTCCAGCAAGAACCAACGTGGAGGTATAGGTTTCTCTTGCCAATTTTTTTTTTGTTCACATAATTCATTGTGCATTACTATTTTATGAAAAAAATTATATTTCAGAACTAAGTTATCTAAGAGTGTATTGGAAAACTTCTGAAAAAACATTCGAATAAGTTTTTATTCGTCAAGTCGTAAAACCTTGTAAAATTCATGTAAATCGGAAAATCCAATCTCAATTTGACCTTTAATAGTATCTAAAATTTCATAAAAAAGTTGTTAATAATGTGATTTCTTGTCTACCAAATTTTCAAATAAAATATTAAAATGAAATTCTGTATTACGGAAACCTGAAATTTTATCAATGAGATGCTTCCAACGCTCTCTTGAATAAATTATATCAGTGAATTTATGTTGTAAAATTTGAAAAATAACATCAGTTTGTTCAAATATTAATTTAAAAGTATCAAGAAAAAACAAAACTTAATTATTCCAGCTAATCATCTAAAATTCTAAAACCAAACAAAACAAGCACGCACAAACCCACACTCGTATTCTGTATTCCGTAGTTCGTATTGGTTCGTATATCATCGCATCTGATGGAAGCTAAGCCTCCAGAGATGTTGCCATTTGCGGTTTTTTTACGGTATTACCACAGTATACTGGTATACTGTGGTATTACCAATAGGACTGGTAGAAAAATGGCAACTGTGTTGAGCAGCACGTGGTTTCGAGAGAAATGTATGTGGAGACTTGCCTTAGGGCACTGTTGTCAGATTCTAAGATAAGTAGTGAAAACAGGGAATTTATTGTGAAATTAAAAAATTTTAGATAAACGGGAAATAAAATGAAGAATAATCAACAACATATTTTTGGTGCTATTTGCTGGATGAATTATTGAGGAGGCTGAGCCTCCTTAGCCTCCTTCGAGGAGCCGCCACTGGAACATAGATATCTCCAAGTATCCTAAGCTTGGAGCATCTATAAAAAGAAGAAATGACGGATATAATCCCAAAAAACTCTATGCAATGAAATTGACAATGCCGAATAGTCATAATCGCTACTATCCCTGATTCCAATAATATCTAAGTTCTCAAGCAACATGGTGGGTGGAAATCTGCAACTATTGCGGAAAGGAGAGCGTCAACAGTGAAAATTAAGTTGCAAATGAAATTGTATACAATATTTAGGAGCCAGAAGTCTCCTGCAGTTCCAGAGTAACAGAAAACTTAGATAGAGATGGAAAAATTATGGTGTGAGAACATTTTAAGCAAATTAAGAAAAAACGAGAAAACATTTATCCAAATTTTGTAAATAATGTTCATATTTCTAATTGTTGAAATTCATATAAATAGATGAGATACACGCTCAACATGGTATAAATTATTACCACCCAAAGGTTGTAACTTTGCTAACAAACCGTCGTCAAGGACAATTGTTACTTAACGCTTTTGAGACAATGTGAAAATGCGTTGTTTACAATGATACATAGGGAGTATTAGCTGTATTCTTTTTACCACGTTCACCTGAGATTAACTGAGTCACTCAGTTAGTCTCAGTAAATTTGGAAAAAGTATATGTTCTTTCAATATGGCTCGCGTTGAGTACAAAGTGAGACTAACTAAGAAAATTTCTTCCCCCCTTACCCCAATTGAGCTAGCTTTTCATAGAACTTAGAAGTGAGTTGGAAACTTTTTGCGATCTGTACCGGATATTTGTTGATGTCACATGTCACATCTATCTTAAAAGTGTGGTTAATGTTCTTTTAAATAAGAATTGCTTTAAGAAGTGGCATTTATGGCACTTTGAGGAACCATTGCCTGTTGAGAATAAAAATTTGTGTATAAACTAAATTTTTGTGGTGTAATCCGAGGTATAAACATTAGAGGTTATGTTATAATTGTGATCTGTATCATGTATTCTTTTTAGATATAAGTTTGACTCAATTTATCTTACTTCATCTCAGCTCACTTTGTCTTACAAGTGAGACAGTCGACTGGTAAAAAGAATACAGCTATTGTCATTGGTTTATGATAAGACTTCAAATTAAATTGATACAGGTGATAAAAGCATGATAAACATGTTTCCTTTCAAAGCTGGAACTTTATTTGTGGAACCATGTATCAAAGCTAGTTAATTTTCAGGAAACTTGAAGGTTTGCA
>CAJUYI010006212.1:0-14141 GCA_910591695.1 Galerucella pusilla
AATGTATTGAGCTTCAATTCTTTTCTTCAGTATACGACCATACAACCATCCCAACGAGCTGGTTACACTGATACCTCTATAATTTCCACACTCTTTCCTATCTCCCTTTTTATATATCGAACTAATGTATGCTATATTCCATTCTTCCGGAATATCTTGGCCTTCAATAAGACACTTCAATAATCTAGCTTTTTACAAGCTTTATATTAACTTCACTTGTATTTATGTTTATATTCACGCAACCTGTTGGAATTTGTGTTAACTTCTTGAAAAATAACAAAAAGTGTTACTGTTTATGGTCCATCCACATCTGCGTATCACTTATGATAAGTCAATAATAGCAGTTTTTTCATGAGCCGTCCCTTCGCCAGGACCACCTCAGCCTCCTGGGCTTATTGTGGATACTCCTAGTGTTCTGACTCCAGCCTATTCTTCCATTCCGTTCCCTGTATTAGCTCATACAGGTTCTTTGCTGGTTGGTTGTAGAAGTCTTCAGGGCCGGTATTCTCAGGCACTTGCTTGGAGCGATATCGATGTCGTTGGATGCGAGTGGATCGAAATTCATTGCTGTCTCGATTCTCATGCCTTCTCCTCGCAATTGGGACGTTCCCGCGAAGAGGAGTGCTTTATTTCACTCGCATTCTCATCACTGACATATTATTCAATAATTTGCATGTAAATAGACAATTCTAACCTTTAATTTTTATTGAAGCCGTGTTGAAAATTATAATTGTATATAAATCATTCATAATTGTAGTCATATTATACAGGGTGATTCATTAATAATGTCCAATCTCTGAACTGTAGGTTCTAGACCTCAAAATATGATGATTCTGCTCAACATGCCTCATGCAAATATTGCTAGTTTCCGAGATATTCGTTTAAATTTGAATTTTGATTTTACGAAAGCGAATCATAAAGTGTATTGGAGTAAATGGTGGGCATTTTGAGCATTTTCTCTAAGGGTTTTTATTTTTGTTTACAAATTTGTTATTGTTACATATTCAACTTTTTAGAAGCAAATAACTCTATAACCGATTGAGTTACACAAATCAAAGAGGAGTAACTTTTTTTTGTAGAATTTAACGCTTTTTAATATTCTTTTATTATTTTAGTTGTAAGCTTAGTCCAAAAAAAGTTTACTTTGATTTAATTAACACAAACAAGTGTAACTAGTGCCCTCTTTTAGCAATGTTAAATTCGAGTGCAAATTATGATTCCTCATGCCAGAAAACGTAAAATTGCCAATTTTCAAAGAGAAATTGTGAAAACATAAAAAATTATTGCGAAAATCAAAATTTAAATTTTGAACACCCCGTATCTCGGAAACTAGCAATATTTGCATAAGGTATGTCGAGCAGCATCATCATATTTTGAGGTCTAGAATCTACAGTTCAAAGATTGGACATTCTCAATGAATCACCATGTATATGGGATTGTAGTCATCTCATGTATATTGGACTACTAGAAGGTGTAGAAGAAGCATTTAATTTTAAATTCAAAACACAGAACCAAAAACTATCTTGACATTAACGTCGAAATACATTGAAATCGCAGTGTTGCAGTGGTACATGAGAATCTACAAATACCACATCGCTGCCAATCAAATCACTCCCTTTAGAGATCGTTTGCTTGTGAGAGGAGCGAGTTGAGAATACCGGCCCTGGAGTCATTTGGGTCTACCATACAGTTTCTGCCTTCTGTGGTCCAGCGACTCACAGTTGCATAGTATATGCAGAACTGTTTCGGTATCCCTTTTGAATCTTCTGCATGTAAGGTCTCAGTTGTATAGCCCCATTTTGTTCAGGTGCTCCTTTGTGTCCCGTAAGTAGCCCCGTTATGGTGCGTAGTGTGTTCTTGCTCATTAAGAGCAGTTCTTTCGCTACTTTTTCTGATGGCTCTTTTATGAATTTCTTCCCATGTATTTGCCTGGACGTATTCTTCCAGTGTTTATTGTGTTGTTCTTTAACCCACCCTTTTAACCATGACCTAGTTAAGTATCTGGGGATGCCCACAGCTGGTTCGGGTCCGTTCATCAGAGATGACGATCCTGCTCTTGCGAGTTCGTCAACTTTTTCATTGCCAGCGATTCCTTTGTGAGCTGGGACCCACTCCAGTGTTACACTGTTCGGAGTCGCCAGTCTTCTAAGTTCATCGCCGCATTCCCATACCAGCCGAGATCTCACCCTGGAGCTCTGAAGTGCTTTAAGGGCAGCCTGACTGTCACTGTAAATAATAATAGGAGTTGGCGGTAACTGGATGTCTACCCTTGATCCTGGATTACACCTAAGCCTGAAATTTGATGAAAAACTGAGCTACACGTTACTAATTTGTTTATCCATAAATCAGTTCAACCTTCTGTTCATCACTCAATTATAAATTATATAAATCCACTGATATTAGTTCTTTAAGTTGAATGCCGCGAGCTGAAACGTGAAAATTCAAGTCATTAATTCATATAACTTAATTATGACAGCTTTTCGTTTTGGAAAAGTTTTGGTTCTCTGAACAATTGCAGCATTTTCCAATCGAGAGAAAAACATTTCAATTCGATGATGAATATAATTTCCAAAGTTAAACTTTTCATTCGAAACCGTTAACTTCTTGAATCAGTTAATTATCAGAAACTTTAAATACTGAGGATAATTCTAAATCTGTCTGAAGGAATCAAATTTCTCAATTTCTAAAATGCGAAAGCATTGGTTAGGATTATTTCATTCATTTAACGTGCGCTTCGATTACCAAGTAATCTTTTACAAAGAGAGTACTTTAAAGTGAGGTTAATAATACTGTGTATTAGTTTTACAAAAAACTTGCTCCCTCCATTAACATTAAATGAACTTAAGAGTCACAGTAACATTATTCACGTGAATTTTTGGTTTCTCAGTATAGTTCTTTTCACAATCTAAGAAACTGACTTGACTTGACTTAGGCTTGAGATGCAATGAAACCATAAAACTTTTCGGATATCCTGTGCAGAGCCGCACTATCCCTGATGAAAAAGAGAAAGTACCAAGTAAATTATAATAAAAATAACCCAAGTCTTCTAGAGTTTTCAAGTAGATTAGATTAGATTAGAATTGGAGTGGCTCTTTGTCCTATCCCACTGCGACCTTTGCAGATCTATTGTGGTCCTCCCTATATTTAGAGCTCAATATCTAGCTTTATTCTTTTTATTAGATTTAATAGCCTGGATACCGCCTCCTTTGCGTAGCTCTCCGCCCTCGGTTTTTCTTTTCCGAGTGTGACAGTTTTGTCGAAGGGCTTTCAAGGAATACCACCAGCGCAACGCCTGGTTGTTTATCAATTTGTGGATGCTCTTTTTACTTAAGCGTTTTGTAATTCTACAGGAAGGTTCTGGCCCTATCAAGACCTCCGTTGCTCCCTGCTTGGCTAATTCATCAGCCTTTCCATTGCCTTTTATTCCTTGGTGGCCTGGTACCCAGGCTAGGGTCACTCTATTATGACTGCCTAGTCTGTTTAGTGCCTTCCGACACTCCCACACCAGATTTGATGTTATTTTATATGAGCGTATCGCCTTAAGTGCTGCTTGGCTGTCGGAGTAGATGACGATTCTTTGGTTATTGACCTCCTGTCTCATCAACTCTTCTGCACAGCATTGCACCGCCAGTACCTCTGCCTGAAGGACAGTAGCATGTTTCCCTAGGCTTAGAGAGATCGTGATCTTCTCTTGTACCCCATATATTCCGGCTCCTATTCCGGAGTCTGTTTTCGAGCCATCAGTGTACCAGTTGAGAGTGGCTATTATAGGAGGCCCTGCTTCCCAATCCTTTCTCTCTGGAATGTAAGCTGTATAGTCGTTTTTAAAACTATATTGTTGGGCAATCTGATCCGTTGGCGTTCCCAGTATTGGATCTGCCTTTATTTCTTCATATAGCTCTTTGTAGACCTCACCGTGTTATGGCTTATCGGAGAAGGTCCCTGTAATAATCTGTGACTAACAGATCTTGCATTTCCTTGAATGAGGATATGTAGTGGTGGTTACTATATCAAGTGCCCTTTGGGTACGCTCTGATATTGTGTTTGGAAACCGTCCTCTTATGACGATAGCAATATCGTCCGCCTACCCCAGGCACTGAATACTTTCATCTGAAAGCCTTACTAGAAGCGTGTCTACTAGAATCGCCCACAAAAGGGGCAATAAGACGCCTCCTTGAGAACATCTCCTTTCCACCCCCGCTATGATGGTTGCCTCCCCCAGGGTGGATGTGATTATCCTATTCCCTAGATTATCTGCAAGCCACCCGCAGATGATGGGTTTGACCCCTCTTTTTTCCATACACCTTGTTATAGATATTGGAGAGGCGTTATTGAATGCTCCCTCTATATCCAGAAAAGTAGCTACTGCTATTTCACATCACACAATATAGGTACACTTGTCTTTCAAGCAATGACACACGTTCTTTTGTAACTCTAATCGTTACTTACAAATCTTGAAAAAAGATAGCGACAAAAACGATTAATCGGTTGTATTAATAAGAATTTAATTTGACCTCTTATGACAACTGTCATCATTTTGAGTTTTGTTCAAAGCGCGTTATCATTTGCATTCAGATAAATTCTATAAAACTTTTTTTTTTCAAAACCTCTAATCTGTTATTTTTATTTTACGGTAAGAACAAAATTTCCTGTTTTGCATTGAATGAATATTTTTAACCCAACCTCGCTTCTTAGACGGTGGCTGAACAAAATAAACAAGCAGTGAACGTATATACGCACACGACAAAGTAACAGTAGCCATTTTTGACTCATTGATTCATTTCGCGAGGTTAGTAGATATGAAGTCAGGGTGAAGGTCAGTTTTTCCTACTGTACGTTAGCCAGACATCGTGTGACTGCCTTGGCTGTATCCCCACAACATTTTACTTATTTTATTCCATTTCCATGTTTTGTGTGACTTCTTCCATTCTAGATATCCACCGTTGAGATATACGTCCCATAAAAAAATAATTGCTTTCCAGAAAAATTAATGATCTCTTGCTTTTGAAATAGTAAATTATATTTTCTTTATAAAACAGGCAGTAAATCTTATTCGCGCGTTTTACTTCAAACGTTAAATTGAATTGTTGTTCATTTTCTTTATGTTGCTTAGTAGCTAAATGGTTCATTTTCAATAAATCCTGCAACAATGTGATCTACTTTTAACTCATTAAGTTTGTTTTGATTTGCCACGTTACTTCCAGCTCAGACAAGTCTGGAATCATGTTTATTTATTCATCTCCCGTCCAGAATTATGCACTCTAAGCTTCTTGATGGATGATATCTACCTTGTACTGACGATGCGCAAATACGCGGAAGCCGGTATACAAGTTATATTGCCCCTTACAAATTACAAAGCAGAATGGTTGCTTATATCGTGCAGGTATCCCAACCCTGTTCTACTTGGAAGTGTAATTAATTGTCTGTCGAGGCATGAAGCCCGAGAAGTAGATGTTTAATACTATTATCTTGACACCTGAAATAATACAACACACACAATAGTTTGTACAACAGAAATTAACTTTGAAAATCTCAAGTGAACAATAAAAACTAAATGACGACTTGGCAATAAGTATCTTTTATACAAAAAAAATATATTGCCGTAATTCTGACAAACCAGCTGAACTTAATTATGCCGGCAACACAAAAAGCTGACTCTCGAGTTGGCGGAATCGTAATTAGAATCGCCAGTTTCACGTATAAATAACCCCAGGAATATTTCAAAGTAAATGTATGTGTTTTAAAGTCCAAAATAATATCTCCTGTTGTTTTTTGCCAGGATAATGCAATAACGTCACCCTAATAGATATTTCCAACCGAACAACAGATTACGCTGCATGAATAATTGTTATGACATTTTAATAGTCCTACCAACAGATTCAGGGAAATACGTTTTATTCAAGCTCTAACGGAATGGGATTTTCGGAACATTAGAGAAAGTCGTTAGGAATCATTATTGTAAGTGATAATTTAACTATATGGAAGAAGAGTGGTTGAGATGTTCGTATCTCTATTCAATTCCTTTGTATCGAACTATCCAATGCGCATTTTTCATCAATAAATTGTCTATTCTGTATCTCTGTATCTGTAGAGTAGGGAGGGGGAGTGGAGGCTCACAGCACTTAAGCCATATGTGACCCATTGTACATCCTCCCGAGTAGTTATCCTTCTAGGTCATCGTCCATCCTTTCCTTCCCAGGAAGGTGGACAGGTCACTAGGAGACATCTCCTTTATATCGGCAGGTGTAGGCCAAGACTCACCGAACACACACTCTCTTATTGACGATAACTCCGGACACTCGCATAAGACATGCCTGACAGTTTCATCTTCCTGTTCACATGGAGGTGTGTCCACTAGCCCCATAGTATGGATGTGTTTTCTTAGTTGACAGTGGCCAGTCAGAAGTCCTACTGTTGAACGTAGGTTTTTCCTGGTCATCGCCAAATATTTCTTCGGCGCTAGCTTCCTAGGGTCGCCCAGGGTGATCCTGGCAAGACTGCATCCTTTGATTCCATCCCATCTCTTAAGGTTGTAACGTTTGGCTCGTCTATTGTACACAGAAGCAGAATGGCTGTCGGGCGAGGACGTGACACTGACGTATGTCACTGTTCCTCCAAAGCAGCACAATATACATCAGCTGAAAGGACCAATGTCTACCCTTCCAGCTCCATGCCAAATATATTATGTTCCATGTAACATGTAGCAGGTACTGAAAGGAAGTATTTTATTCATTTCTTCCCCTGAATTCTGCTAAAACCTTCAACAAAGTTTGTCAGAAAGACTACTTAGAATAGGATGAGAAACAGTCAGGATTATCTCTAGTGATGCGCTGCTTTATAGAGAATAATAATAGGTCAAAATGGGGCTGACCAAGTTGAAGTTCAAGACTTTATCAATGAAATAATCAAAGAGTGAGAATCAGGAGTACATCTAAAATGCTGACACATACTCGTGAAAAAAGCTGGTCGACTTCGCGACCCTCGGAAATTTATGTTAATTTTAGATTTGTTTGAAAGCTTACCTTAAATAAAGCAGATTAGAACAAAAATTTCGCTGGATCATCCAGTAATTACTCCAAAAATCTCGATTTTATTTCAAAAAATTTTACTTTTTCAACACTAATTCCTGCTATTTCACGATAAATATTTTCACTTTAAACAGTAAAGGTTATTATTTTGAACTAAATATCAGTCTGTTTCACACAAGAAACCGGAAGAAAATACTTAAATGTTGCCAATTTTTAGAAATATTCGTAAGCATAAATATTTTCGTTTGACACTTAAGCTTATAAAATTACACACTAAAATCTTATGTCAGAGCTTATGTCTAGATATCCTAGGTTCACAAATTAGGATCAGGTGACACTTCCTAACGGCGTTGTCAAATGGTCTTAATTTTCTTTCAGCTGAATACATTTTAATAGATTACATGAATATTATATCACAATATAAAATTATTTGCATTTATAATCATGAAAATTTATATTATAGTTAGGTTAACAATTTTTTTCGTATTCTCTTGCTCCGTATTTAATGATATTTTAGTTACACTTTGATCTGTGTCAGTTGGTCGGGAAGCGGTATGTGTTGAATTATGATAATTTTTTTTTGCTCTAGTAGAAATCCCATGAAGTCAGTCAATTTGAGGTGAAGAGATGTATTCCCTTCCCCTTCTCGAAAAAGTGTCTAAATAATTTGTATTTCACATGAATGCGCGCCGGGTCGACGTTTCGCAATTCGCGCGCTCGCTTCGCTTGCGATATAAATCAATCTAGATCTTTGAATTAGAAAGTTCAATGATAAGTATACTGACTTGACAGACAGAATTGACGAAAATTGTCAAATATTTACAAAAAATGCGGATTTTTTATCCTTTCAATTGCGATTTTCTCTGTCAAAAGTGAATAATCCAAGAATTTTTTTTATTAAAAAGTTCTATAGCAATATGGCTTTCTATTAAAAAAAACCGTTGCAAAATTCCGAGGGTCGCGAACCTTACCGGACCCAAAACCTAAAATCTGTCCTTACGAGAAAATGGTCCTTTTACAATCAGATCCTTCAGCCTATTTGGTCAAATTCCGAGTGTTTCATTACATTTTCCAATAATCCAAGAGCTTAATACTTGAAAACGAATAAAGACAGGCACATGTTTTTGCCATTGAATTACTTCATAACGAGAGAAGTTTTGTATGGACCCATCAAATTTTTTCCTCGCCACTGGTTAACCAAAAACCTTGATGGAAAAATATCTATCTCTAGGAAAGTCCAGAATCACCAACTCACACGAGCTAGCGATGTGCAATAAGTGAAACTAAGTGATTGGGAGATCAGCTCCATGAACCAGATCACAAAGGCCTTTCTTGGAAGGAAATAGACTGGCTTTAGATAAAGGTGGTATTGAAGAGGCTTTAAGAAGCCCTTAAGTTCCATATTTACGTCAACAACATTGGAAGCTATCTTTCTTTTTCTTTTTTAGTTTCCTAGATTTTCTCTATCATGTTCAATACAATTGAACATACATTTTTGGAAAGGTGAAGAAAGGGACTCTCAGAAGGTATCAAAAAATATAGGGTGTTGCATTTAAAATATACATTTGGCAACTATGTCAATAAAAATTTGAAGGAAATATAGAAAGTTTAGCGAAAACTGCACTATCTCTTTCCATTCTCCGATATCTTTTTCAATTCTCGAGTAATAAGCCGTCAAAATATGTTACTTTATAGTGGGTGAGTATTGGATTGTAACGATACCTTTATTATTCGTGAGAACTATTAATTCACGATAACATGCATAATTACAATGAACAAATTGAGCTCTATGGCATATATGAGTGAAATGTTTCCTTCAATAAAAAAAATATCGAAAAAAAAATCACTCCATTTCGAATTCATGACGCTCTTATGCATTAGATTTCGAAATAAAACCAAGAGAGTAAAGGGAATTTAGTATTCACGTTTCGCTAGACACTATACGACTCTATACTTCAGCTCTAATTCAAAACAATTACTCTAATTACTGTATGCCGAACAAAAACGCAGTAACAACGTCAAGTAGACTGTAACAAACAATGATGATGTAATTAAATTACAGAAACCAACGATTTATAATCAAACAACAGCACTGTTATATTTATTTTGTTTGTCTATCGGACTTCGTTGTTCATGTTTTTGTTTTGAAACTGGAAAATTTATTTATCTGAGCACAAAAAATACGAATTTTCAGTTTGTTCAGATCCTTTGTAATACACAATAAGAGATATGGTGCTAGGACAGAGGTTTGGCGGACCCTGTATATTATCAGATATTGTGAGGTATTAGACCCCAAAAGACAGGCAATTTCGGGCAGTAAAGGATAGTTTCCAAAACATTAATACAGACTGGAACAGATTGCGAGAGCTATACAAAAAGTATCAGAGGCTTATGTGTACTCGGTCATAAGACTAGCATCCGAGAAAAAGATAAGAACCAATAAAAACAAACTACAGCCTCTAGCTTAAATAAATTAAACACCATATCAGTTGAGGTTGACATACTGTTGTATGTTATTCCATACAGACACGGATTATAAAGAGAACAGATACGGAAGCTTGACAGAGAACAGTAAAAAGATAGAGATGGGAGGACATACCCATTTAAATGCCCATCGTCTTATGTCGACTCCGTTCGGAATGCTTCGCGAAATTTCAATCAACAGGGTTGTCAATTTGCATAATATTTCCTTCAATTCACGATCATAGATACAGATACAAATATTCAATAATTACTTGTTTTGAATAAATTTTATTAACATTAAAAGAATTTTACAATTAAAAAGAGTATAATGTATGAAAATCATACTATAAATATATACTTTTTTTCACTAACCTTGGCAACCATGCACAATAACGGTGACGGCTTGGCTCAAAACGTCAAAATATGCTCAAAATCACTTGAAATCTGTGCTCAACATTTATAACGACATTTTTCTTTGCTCCATTGTTTGAAGGTATTCAATCGGCGATATTAATTGTGTTATTTGACTAATGTGCGTTGTGGTAATATTAACTATAAAAATATGGTGGTATAAACTATTATTCTTATAAAATGAATAAACATCACGGCGGAGTGTATTGTTCATAGAGAGACTGTCCAAATAAATTTTAGTCGGAAAGAAAAATAAAGTTCTTTCGATTTCCAAAGGATGAGAGTATATTTGAATATCCCGGCCTATATGATGTAAGAAATTTTAAAGTTTTTGATTTTAACTTTGGTGCTACAAATTATTATCAAAATTTTCCCTTGCATAGGTGTGTATTGTATTCCCTTTGATAATAAATAAATTTAGAATTATTTGTACTTCAAAATTTGGTTGACTTTTGTAATTATTTGTGTTATCTAAAAATGTATTTATTAATTAATCTCCCAAGAGTAATGACTATTTATAACAAATCATAAGAATGTACCTATAGGTATTAAGTAAATACATAAATATATATTCGATTATGATTATTGTTTTAATTCATGGCACAGTTTCAAAGATTTAGTGGAAACTTCCAAAAAAAATAGATCCGGCAATATAAATTGTTATTGTCACCGAGTCAACCCTGCAATATGGTAAGAAATTCAAAAAATATTTTAAACTGGCAACATCGCGGCCATACCGAGTTAAAGGTCCAAGGTCATTGAAGACGGAGCTGAAAATCGTTTGATGTTTTACCGGGATTCGTATCTGTTCTCTTCATAATCAGTGATACAGTTACATAATTTCAGAATCTGAATCTCAATTAAATAATTAGAAGTGAGTTACAGCAATTTTTCAGTTCACAATTACTTCCGAGTATTAAAACGTAAGAAAAAAACGGAGATTTGTATTCACAATCATCGATTGTGGGCCAAATTGCATGACATTGATTGGGAGTTAATCCAACGTTGTTTGTTCCAATCTATATGCCTCTTATTTACGACTAACAGTAATCCAAGTAAATATTTATTGCTATGGAGATAGCTCGTCCAATTTCCCTTTTATACGTGTAACACAAACCAGTTCCAGCTTACCTTCATAAAACTACTTACATGATTAAACATGTACATGTTTGTAATCTGATTAAAAACTGTATTTGGAGAATATACCAACGTATCGACATAAAATCCGAATCTGATTGGTTTGGAATTGTGATTTTATCCTTATGTGGATGATAAATCTAAACATAAATGTAAGATTTATTGAGTTTTTATGAAAAGAGCGTTTTTTTAACCATATTCATTTCATTTATTTATAAACCGCTTCACAAATATTAGATTCATGTTAAAAATTATCCTATCCAGTTATCTTCTTTTGTAATTGGATAAAATATCCGTGACTATAGCTCATACATTTAAATAATCACTGGTGAAGTTTTAATATATAATTTTAAGCAACATCCAATGTTACATAGTCTTGATAAACACGTATTATACTTACATAATTGACACTAAAACGTATGGTTATTCTTAGAACACGCTACAAACATACAAAATTAATGAAACTGGAGGTGACTTTACCTTACAGTAGACAGTTCCCGGTGTACTAATTTTCTTGTGTTTTATTTTGTACACAGTTCAGAAACATAAGCGCAGACACGCTGACAAAACTCGTCGACTGTATAATGTATTTTGTTAAAAATTCAAGTAGGGTACATAATTTTCCTGAGCAAATTTGAAAGTTGGCATGAGTGAATAAACATACGTGTCTTAGAAGTAACGGCAACACGATGAAATATACACATGCCCAAATAATTGTCATTTTATCTCTGGAATATGTTAAGCTGCTTTTCTGAATAATTATGCATGAGGAATTTTTGGAAAAAACGTTTCCTTTGAGGTACCTACCATTTTTAAAATAATTAAATAATTGTGTGTGTACCAAATTAATAATACCTCCAGCTAGAAGATTTAAATCCTTGGCACCCCAGTCTTTAGGATTTTTGTGATCTTGGCTGTACCGTTTATGTGAAGAGACTGGTTGTCCTTATCTGGCTCAAAAGTCTTTTCACTGCATCTTTTTTGGAGAAATCCTTGTATTTCTATCAATATTACATTGGAGCGGATACTGCAGAAGGGCTCCGGTCACAAAAGGGCGTTTCAGTGTTCGGTGCTTGACTATCCGAAATTATGTTTATTCTTCGCCTTCTATATTCTTTGTCAATATTAAACTGGCCGTGCATGACATATACTTGTGGTTCCCAAGCTTGATCCCTGGCCCGTACACTCCCATCCCAGTTCCTTCTATTGCTTTTGAGCTGTCTGTGTACCATTGAATGGCATATTTTTCAAGTCTGGTAATGGTAATTGGATCCCATTCCTTCTTTCCAGGTACAGAAGTTTATTTCTTCTATGAACAAGTGTCTCGCACTCGATAATGTATGAAGCTGACAATAAGCTCATCCCTATATATGTCTTTGAGTCCAGCGACTAAAAAGTAATCCAGTCACTTTCCCTATTCCACGGAGATTTTTTGACCAGGGGCACAATTCTAGAGTCTGTAGGAATTTGTTCCTATAGGAAAAATCGTCATTTTCCATCGGAATTTTGAGATGGTGTATTCTCGAAAATAGTATTGGAACATATTCCAACACAATCTATAGGAATCGCTTCCCATGCTTAAGACTATAGGAATCAGTGGTTTCCCATAGGAATATCACTGAATAATGTCATGGATGTCATTTCAGTCCTGTCACAGATTTTACTCCGTTAAATTTTACGATTTCGTTTCGAATTCCGGGATTATGGCGAATTTAGATGAATTAGCTCAGCTGGATGCTTTGCAAAACCTGGAAGCGGCTGAAGTACTTGCTCGGAGAGGGAGAAGGTTCACCCCTAGAAGAGATCCATTTCAGTATTTATCTGAAAGTGCATCCATAAAAGTGTTCCGGTTATCCAAAGCAGTTACAGGAGAATTGTTGGAAATGCTGGACCCTTTCTTGGAACCGCCCTCAAGGAGTTCAGCTTTGGACAAACTAACAAAGGTCCTCATCGCATTTCATTTTTTCGCATGTGGAAGTTACCAGACATCAGTTGGACTGAACTTAAAGAAGTAACAAACGCTCTGAATGAACATCAAATTTTCAATCGATGGGTTAAATTTCCACAAACCCTTGAAGAACTGCAACATATTCGTCAAGAGTTTTATGATTCCTTCGGTTTTCCAGGCATTATAGGATGCATTGACCGTACCCATGTGGCAATTTACCTTCCTCCAAAAAATGATTTATTCTATCCTGAGCATATATTATGTTAATAGAAGGAACTATCATTCCATCAATGTTCAATTAATTTGTGACGCCAAAATGAGAATAATTAATGTAAATGCAAGATACCCAGGAAGCAGTCATGACTGTTATATCTGGAGCAGATCTCGAGTGCAGGAGGCTGTAGTGAATCTGAGTAATTATCATCCAGATTTTTTCCTCATAGGTGATTCTGGATACCCTCTGAGGCCGTGGTTACTGACACCACTTCCAGATCCTCTGCCAGATACACCTGAATTTCGATTCAACAAGGCTTTCAAAAAGGCAAGATGCACTATCGAAAGATGTGCTTCTGTGTTAGCATTTGTCTTCAGTACGTTTATTATGATGTGCCAGAGTTAAGGGTCTTGTAGACAATCCAGTTGTCCATTACTGACCAAATTTTTTTTTATATTCATTTGCTATTATAATTTGAAATTGTCGAGAACTACTTCATTATACAATAGGTTTGCCATTAGCAAAAAAGCGAAAAGACACTCGCTTCGATGGATTTTAATATGAGCATTATTGGCTGTTGCATTTTATTATGAAAGAATATGAAATTGAATCCAAGCTACTTTTCACTCCATACTGCAGTTATTTAAGTGATTTTCTAATAAAGGCACCGTTGTGAATCATTTTAAATTCCATGCTCTAACCTTTTAAATATAATATTCCCGTTAGACTATTTTTCAGCGGAATATTTTTGCTTTGTAGATTTCATACATTTGTTTCATAATAACGACATCATAGAAAGCTTTGTGCGAAATATTCACGTCAAGCCGAAAAAAATGCTATCTAGTCAAACTGTTTTGTTTCGAGTAGGATAAAAATATACATAAAAGTCGATGGAATATATTTTTCCGCAAATCGCTAGGAAATTTTGACATTCCTGTCA
>CAJUYI010006213.1:0-14139 GCA_910591695.1 Galerucella pusilla
GTATGCCATTCGTGAATGCCAAAGGAAATTTTGAAAAACTATGAGTTTGCTGCAAAGTCTGAAAATGTGTACCTGCTTTCAACACAATATTCAATTTCCGGTTATGAAGTGAAATGTGGAATAAGTCCTGCTAGATCATTCACGCCTGCTGTAATTCTATCTCAGCAGCTCAAGTTCGGCAAAATTTCCTTTGGCATTCACGAATGGCATACCTTTATTTCAATAATGATGCAACAGATGACCGTAGATGAGTTCAAACCTGATTCGATTCCATGTGGAGACTACTGCACCATTACCCCATTAAATTACGATGACTGTAAGGTAATTTTTGTGAGGAAACATGGCGTAGAGTATTACATGGATGAAGAAGAAGTATCCCAAATTTTAAAATTAAATAATTTAATCATACAACGTATAGCTATGTTGGAAAATTTAAATTTTTGTCAATATTATTATAATGTTTTGGATTTCTGTAAAACTATCACCTCTGAAAGTCCTTTACAAATTTTATATGCATTTTGTTCCATAACCCCAAACGATATGTTAAACAACGCTCTCAGAGAATATGTATACTTTTATAAACTTAAAGTTATCAATGATTTAAATAAATAGTTGTATATTATTGGTGTTTTCTTGAACATTGCATAGCCTTTTCGAATTTGGCTAAATACAATCCTGATGATCTTATTCATCGAATTTAAGGATAGCCATATGTCAAAATAGCAAATAAAATAAACGAAATGCCGAAAACCCGGATATACGTCACAATAGATGACGCACACCAAAAAGGGTATTATTTTAACTATAAGAACCATCCTAGTACAACAATAAAAAATTTATGCGATATAACAATACCAAGCTTTATGTTTCTGGCAACTGCTCCGTCGTTTCCAAACTTCCGACTATATGTTGGACACCAAAATTTTCTATGGAAATTTGATTTAAATGATATGCGAATCCCCTCAAGTCCTGATGATCTTCATGATTATCTTCCTGCACAACTTAAGTCTTCATCTATATATCGCATATTTTTTCAAAATTCTGAGGGTTCCCTTTTGGTAATCGACAACACCACTAAAGACTTTCTTACATCATCTTTCCCAGATTTACGCATAACAAGAAATAATATTAATTTTAAATTCAAAGAAATCAATGCAGTTTATCAAGACCATCATGGTAGAAATTTCGTTTTTTACGATACCTATAATTATATCGAATTTACCATGTTTCCTTTCCTATTAAAGACGCGTGGACGAATTGCTGATCAATTTCCAGGCCTACCACTGGGTATAACAAGTGCCTTCAAGTTCATTGATGGATATATATATTTCTTGAAAGGAGACACATATATTATAAATTCAGGGAATATACAAAGAAGCTGAAAAATTTAATTGGAACCGGTTCGGAATACCGTGTTCCAAAGAAGGATTAAAAGAACAGCTAAAGAATTTACTTAGCAAAATCATATCTTTTTATGAATAAATCAATATGTTTTCTGATTTAATTAAATTCTTATTTCTCCCAATCTTATGACATGAGTCATAGCACTTTGTGGATAAATAGCGTCATTCAGTTTGATCTATAGATCAAGAATCATATGTGTATATGTTAAAAGAATAAATATTATGATTAATTCACATAGATTTTTCTTTGTACTCTCCGCTACACACTCTACATATGTCGATATTAATGCTAATGACCCTACGGCACTATACGTCACATGTGACGTTTTGACGTTTGTTATTTGACATGTGACGTTTGTCGTTCAATGTTACATGTGACGTTTAACGCTACATTTGACATGTAACGTTTAACATTCGACGTGTGACATAAATTAGACGGAAGACAAGTTTGAAATAAAATTATGAAAATTGACTTTATTTCTTCACCATAGTACACCTCAACAGATCAAAAAGTCCTTCAAATATGCTTCATGACAGAGCAGTGGTTCGCAACCTTTTTCAGTCAAAATCCTCAATAAATTTATGTTTCATTGTTTAATAAGTATTAAAAAGACAAAATCCGGTTGAGAACCACTGACCATACGTCTTATCATGTTCAAATACCTGTTGTGGTTAAAACTTCTTTGTAACTCAAGGTAGTGTGACAGATAAGCAATTTAATTCTAGAGTTTATTTTTAAAATATTATTGATAATAAGAAATAATTTTTGTTAATAAAATCTTTAGATGATTTAAAAAGGTCTCTATTGGGGGGATGGAATATCATTGTTCCAATTAAAGGGTACAACTGTGTTTTTAAACTCATTTGTAGAAGGTAGTGTTTTTAAAAAGTGTGAGCGTCAATGGAATGCGCCTGTAACATCTGTTGGTATCCCTGAGAAAATATCTTTTATTTGATAATAGAGTTTTGGTTATAATTATCAATATTATAAAATACATTTTCCCATGATTGCTTTGTGTTTATTCGAGAATTTTTGGGTTCGAATAAATCCTTTTGCAAACTAGGAAAATCTGTTACATAATATTTACGGACATTGCAATCAAATTACCAAAAGATCATCAGCTGGTTGTATGGGAAGTTTTTCAATTTTCCATAATGTTCATTAATAAATGATAATTTTAAAATTGACCATAAACACTCCGGATAAGTTCTTAACGGGTTGAGGTCTTTGACGAAGTGTCTTTGTAGTGGTAGGTTTGACAGAATTATGTTTGGTTATTGGCCCATAAAGAGCCAGCCAATTTTGGAGCCTCGTTGAATTGATACATTATTGCTGTGTCACTGTGCACCTAGTCCAATTTAATACATAAGTAGACTAGTTCGATGAACTTGATCCATCCAAACTTTTCATCACCATCAAATATGAAGTTCAATTTGACGTGATAACGCGACATTTGACGTGACAACGTGACGTTTGTCGTGATAACGTGACGTTTGACGTAACAACGTGACATTTGACGTGATAGCGTGACAATTGACGTGACAACATGACATTTGTCGTGACAACGTGACGTTTGACGTGACAACGTAACGTTTGACGTGACAACGTGACGTTTGACGTGACAACGTGACGTTTGACGTGACAACGCGACATTTTGACGTGACATCCAACAGTAGTGATATGTAGCAGAAGCAGCTCCATTTGGTTGGAGTTTATTTGGTATATCGTATCCTGAAGAGGGTCTACTGAAGCATTTAAAAACAATGCTGTCCAGTATAGACCATAACAAAGTAGAGACTATCCCATTAAAAATATATAATTAATGTATAATAACCTTGGGCGGGCTTGTTTCCTCTACTTCACGCAACGCATTCCATTTCTACAGGGTGGTTATACTAAAAATGGGGATTCACCAGTGAGTGTTAAATAACTCAGAAAGACATCATCATCAACCATTTTTTTTATTTAACATATACTGTATTACCGAAGATTTATTAAAAATATATTTTAGAGTGATTAGTTTTTATTGGAAAAAAACCTTGTATATACCCTAACAAGGATAGTGGAATTTTATATTTTATCACATAACGTTTCACATTTTTTCACTCTGATAATTGGCATGTGACGTTTTGACCTTTTTCGAAAGGCTGAATATAGAACCTTCTATATTTTCGCAAATTATTTTTATAAAGTTTTCACTTAATGTATCCATATCTAAAACAATCGTATATGTCACCTGTCTTTGTATGATACACACTATGTTTTGTCCCATACTTTTTGCTGCACCCTGTATATGTTAAAAGAATGTTGGGTTTTTTTTTCAACGATATGTCATAGCGGTAGTGAACGTGTCTTTCCAACGTCACTTGAGATAATTTTGCAACACTCTGTGTATGATAAAAGAGTAGGTATCATAAGAATTTGTGTTGCTATAATATATTCAGTTAAAGTTCAATAAAATTCTCGAATAGCACTTTGAGTCTTCACATGAATGTAGGAAAAAGAAATAAAAAATGAATTTTATAATATATATATTTATGATAAACAATAACTATAAAACTTACACATTTTAAAAGTCTAAATCACAAAATTTGATTGAACCGACAAAAGATTAATATATATTTATGATAAACAATAACTATAAAACTTACACATCTTAAAGAACTACCTGGAATTATTATATTATCAAACCGAGGCTTCATCCGGTTCTACTATTCGATACATTTTAATGTAACGTTCGTAGGAATTTCAGAAAAACAATTTAATTATTTGCAAAAGTTTATTTTAAAAATATTATTGATAAAAAGAAATTATTTTTGTTAATAAAGTCTTGAGATGATTTAAAAGGTCTCCATTAGGACATGGAATATCAAATATGTTCCAATTAAAGGGTCCGGCTGCAACAAGTTTTTTGGTAAACTCATTATATTTGTAGTATGTGGTGTTTTTGAAAAAGTACATGTGTCCGTCAATGTACTGGAATGCTCCCGTAACATCTGTGGGTAGTCCAGGGAAAATATCTTTTATTTTTCCTCTATTCTGGATAGTTTTCAAGTTCTTGTCAAATTCAATATAATTACTGTTATTATAAAATACATATATTTTCCCATGATTGCTTTGAAACATTGGGTTTATTTGAGAATTTTTAGGTATAATTAAATTATTTTCCTCAAGTATTTGTAGAGCGGGAAAATCTGCTACATAGTATTTACGGTCATTGACTGCTATTAAATTATTTGAAGAACTTTGAAAAATTTGAATTACGGGGCCCACTTCTTCAGGTAAATAATCATCGAGTATTTCTGGTTGCGAGGGAATAAGTTTCGAGTTCAAATCAATTTTCCATAGGGAATTTCCATTAATAATATATAAATGGTAATTTTCAAATTCACCAGCCATGGCAATGAACATTATACTCCGGTGTTATATCGCATAAATTTTTATCCGGTTCATTTGGTTGATGTCTATGATCAAGTGTAGTCGGTGGTGGACGAGATGTGGGTTTGAAAGGATTATTTACATATGTATTGATTGGTCCATAAAGAGCTTCAAGGGCCATTTTATCATCCTCATCCAATTTAGGAGCAATGTTGAATTGATACCATGGATACATTATTGCTGACTCAATATCACTGTGAGCAATTCCTAGGATATGTCCAATTTCATGAATTAATACCATAAGTAGACTAGTCTGATCTTCTGAAGTTGATCCATCCAAACTTAAATCCCACTTCTCATCAGCATCAATATGAAGCTCTACACAACTGTTGCCTCTTGGGAAATAAGCATGTGCCAACACCTTTCCGGGACCATCAAATGTACTGGAGCACTCATCTCTACCTTGGCAATCTGCTCGAAAATAGTGCTTTCCCCGTACAACTGTAATAGTTATATCGGGAGCATAAGGTAGTGTTTTGTGTATTAATTCAAATTTAAACTTTGAACTGTTACTCTACACTTCAAAAGCCTTTTTGGTTACTTCAAGATATTCTGGATTTGCCCGAGTTGCCTGAGGGAAATACCATTTCAAATCAAATTTTGACCATTTTGATTTAACTCTAAAAGAATGATCATCGTCGGAAGCTGCTTCACTTACATTACATCTTGGTCTATTTAGAAGTTGAATTGTTTTTTCATCTAATTATCCCGTTGCAGGGATATTATATCTTTCTTGAAAACTCAACAAATAATCTCCAAGTTTAGTCAAATCATTTTCATTTGTGTACCCGAAACGTTGTAAATACTTCATAGCGTACTGTTGGTCGATAACACATAGCGCTGGGCAAAGCAGTGTCGCTAATATAATTATTAACATGATCTTCACCTTTCTGTTATCTTTAAAAAACTAATCCCCAAACACATCATCAACAACATATATATGTTTTTTTAAAAAACCTCCCAAAGACTCAACACGTTGCCTTTGACGTAGCACGTTTTGACGTGACACATAACGTTTGACGTGACATGTGACGTTTGACATGTGACGGTTGACGTGTCATGTGACGTGAAATGTGACGTTTGACGTGACATGTGACGTTTGATGTGACATGTGACGTCTGACATGTGACGTTTGACGTGACATGTGAATTTAGACTTGGTACGTGACGTTCAACGTTGTATGTGACGTTTGACATGGCAAGTGACGTAGTTGACGTGACCAGTAACGTTTGACCAATTTGAAATTTTATTATATAAATATATTTATTGTATAAGTATTCCCCTCTACGTTTAGCAGTTTTCTACTTTTGGAGCTATTCTCATGCACCGTTTAGGGCTGGGATGGTTTTTCAAAGATGCAATACTTATGTACATAAGTGTCGTCTAGATGTACGCTGTACTCTGGGTAGTTTTAAGATTCAAAGCGGAGAAATATTTTACGAGCTAGAGTGTAGAATCTCATATTGATCGGTTCGTTCCACAAATCAATAATATAAAGTTTGTTTTCACGCAGGTGTTTTGGAGATATGGGTCCATTGATCACGAAAAGACATTTGGTTAAATGAATTAGACCCGAATAGCGTTAGATACATATAATACAAATACACTGAAATTTTCGCACTCTAATCTTGAATTCCGCAGCATCGACGTTTCATGTGACGTTTGAGTTGACACCATTTTTCTTTGTAGTCTTCGCTACACTCTGTATATTTATGCTGATACCACTACTAGACGTTAAGACCTTTCGAACGAGATGCTGAAATCAACCTACCATTCAAAGATACTTTCGATCCACCCTGTATATGATTCACGTATATATTAGCCGTTAATACCTTACAGATGTCGTTTGCTAAAGTCGACCTACCATTCAAAGATATCGATCCACCCTGTATATGATTTACGTATATATTAGACGTTAATACCTTTCAGATGTCGTTTGCTAAAGTCGACCTACCATTCAAAGATATCGATCCACCCTGTATATGATTCACGTTTATATTAGACGTTAATACCTTTCAGATGTCGTTTGCTGAAGTCGACCTACCAGCCAAAGATACTCCACTTTGTTTATGATTCAAGTATATACTAGACGTTAATGCCTTTCGAACGAGATGTTGTTTGCTAAAGTTGACTTACCAGCCACATGCATTCAAAGAAACTTTCAATCCACCCTGTATATATAATGAGTGATTCACTTATATACTAGACGTTAGGGCCTGAAAGCAAGTTATTGTATGCCGCAGACTACATTTACGTTCGAGGACAACAGAAAGCCGAGTTTCTGCAAAAGAAATGCCCCGGTATTTTTCCACATATTATTGACGTTTGCAAATTTGATGGTACGCCGTGTGAAACAGGAAACTTTGTCCACGATCCAAACCCCTGCCACGCCACTGGAGTATATTCGTGTACCGAAAGAAATGTACAACGCCTCCGCCACTGGTTTTCAAATACTGTATTACCATTATAAATTGTTTTTGAAAAAACATGGGTTTTATTGATACACTCTGTATATTCATCAACTTTTATATTACATGAAGATTGGAATTTTCGTTTTACAATTTTTAAAATAATTTTTACAATTAAAACAAATACAGCCACTAATATTACACATGACATGGCGAAAACGTTATTAATTTCATTTTTTATATCCCCTTCTGTTCTGTTGAACATGGTGTAGGTTGAATACGTCTTAACGGATAAGTAGTTTGCGGCAGTCTACGGGCTTGGACCTCTTCAGACAACCAGTGAAGACTTCTCCACGTCACTTTCTTATCAGATAAACTAAGATTTTCCAATTGATTTATAACCTCACTTTTATCTTCGTAAAAAGCAATGTCTAATTTACTCTTAATGGCCTCCTCAAAACGATGACTGTTCTCTTCTGAAGACATATTACAAAAGAACACTCTGGTGGCACGATGTTATTTTATTAAATTTTTCCGCGCCGCCTTATCATCCAAACGGATCTTTCTCGACTACGTCACATTTTACAGTAAGAGGCGTACGGTGCGTGCGCTATTCACATTGCAGCGGCAATACCTTTCTTCGCTAATAATATACATGAGAGCTTATGGCAGCATGTGTTGAATGCCTTGCTATAGACGCGAAGGTTGTGGGATCGAATCTCACTGAAGTTTTTTTCCGATTTTAAATATACAACAGGACTAAAAATGGCTGCCGCTTTTACAACAGGACTAAAAATGGCGGCCTGCATTGAAATACTAAAAATGACTACATTCAAATTTGCCGCGCCACTCTCAGCGCCACCAAGCGGAGATTTTTGAAGTAGTGGCTCAGAATCCCCATAGCTCTATCTACTTAAGGTTTTTAAAAATAGTAGCTAAGAGCCATATTTTCGTCTTTTAGATCGTCGATCGTATACGGAATTTCTTTAAGGCGGTATGAATTATCAGTTAAGTTTAAAAAAAGCAGATTGATGATTTTATATCCTTGGGAGATCGAAAAATGGCATATTTCATTTTTTAAGCACATTAGTTGGACTTTTTTATCCAAGAAGTAATAATAATAGGAATAATAATAGTTCAGAACGCACTAGAAAGTAGAAAAAGTATATTGTGCAACCACTGGGAAAAGTTCAACTGAGAAAAGTGCTTTCCCACATGTTTCACACTATACTTTTTCTACAACTGCACAAATTTAAAGAATGCAAGTAAAAAACATGTCTGAAATGTGTGCTATTTCAGAGTTATACGAGGAAAACAAAAATTGAACATCTTTCCATTATTGGCTGCAATACTTTTATATCATCGTTGTATTCGACTTCTGGAATGCTTATAAAACATCAGAGAAATAGTACTGGTTCGTATTTACAAAAATAGCCTGAAATGAAATAGGATCAATTTGCTCATTATTTTTATCGAAGATGGATTCTAAATACTGCACAAAACTTAGATAAAACATACGTAGGTATTTGAGAAAAAAAGTTGACACGAAAAGTCGAAGAACAAAGCTACTGAGTTAATAAGCTTCCAATGTAAAACCAAATAAAATTTACCATTATTTGTTGAATGTGTCTTGAGTCATGCGCAGTTGAAAGAGCCGTGTTGTATGTTTACCCGCTCCTTTCCTTTGTGGCCTAGGACCCAATCCAGTGTTACACTGGTCCGAGTCGCCAGTCTTCTAAGTTCTTCGCCGCATTCCCATACCAGCCGAGATGTTACCTTAGAGCTCTGAAGTGCTTTAGGGACAGTTTGACTGTCACTGTAGATCCTGATCTGCCTGTTGTTGTAGGCTCTCATGTTATTTGCCGTTGCACATGCAAGTATTGCATAGACCTCTGCTTGAAATACCGAAGCGTATTTTCCAAGCGAGACGATTCCTTCATATTTGCTCGACTTGCTGTATATGCCCGTCTGTGTACCAGATCAGTTCATTCGCTCTAGTGAGTGGTGGTGCGTTCTCTTCCTCAGGTTCCTTTCGATCTTTGATGACAATCTCGAAGTTCTTGCGAAAGATATATCTGGTGTTCATGTGGTCTGTTGGCATTTTAAAGATGGCGTCATCCACATGCCCTTAAACTTCTTTATATACAGGGGAATCTAATCAAATGTAAAGTTTAATAAAGGTAGAATGTATTTTTAAGGACTTAAATATTCGCATTGACCGGCGATAGCGCTTAGGCCAGTATTAAACTAATTAAAAATATAATAAATAAATAATAAATTCTGCATTTCAACCTAACCACTTCAATAAATCTAATTATTGCAAGATGAAAATAGCAGTTTTGCTAAATTAATAACTTCAACATATGGCAACCGTATTACAGATTTTAATTACACAGCAGTAAAATTTTAAATATTTTCCAACATTCCAGCTATTTTTAAAAAATCTGATAATAATAAACAATACGAGGGATCGCCTATACATTATTGACATTCATAAATAATCAATAAATTTTTCAAATTTTTAATATTCAGAGACATATTAGGTTTGTTCGTAGAACAGTCAGAAACTATCAGAAACCGTCAGAGGCATGCGCATTAAAAAAAAAGCTTTCGTAGAAACAATTTGGCAGTTGGTGATTAAAAAATCCCTTGTTCAAAGAAAGAAATTTGCGGTTTCGGATCAGTTGCCAACTATCAGAATAATTTGCTGGCCAAGATCAAATTTTCAGTTTGAACATGAGAACATGCGTATTGTGATGCTGTAGAAAATGACAAATTTTTACTATTTTTCTATTATAGTGAAAAAAATATGGAAATAGCTAACCAGTCAGTTCTTTCTAAAATAGAACGTGAGTAAAATAATTTGTATGTTGTAATACCGGACATTTGAAAAATATATATCTGGATTCTTATTAGGATGGCCAAAGAATGACACACACATTACAAAATTATTTACTTATTGTATCTAGGGTTATCCATAAAGTCTGACAGAGTGGTATCCGAGGACAGTTTATTAGCTTAGCTTCACACTCATTCTCAGATCATAGTAAATTATAGAGTAAAGGTGTATTAAATAATATATGATGTCACTTGGAGGGCTAGAAATCCTGAAAATCATGTGAAGTATTTTATGGATGGCCAGTCACGTAGCTGTAGCTTTTACATGGGGAGGGTTTTGGTTTTTTTCATCTGATAGGTTTAGAAGGGGAAGGCTTTCAAGTTCAAGAAATAATGTTAAGTTTTTTTTTAATTATTTGTTTGACTTGGCTACATCTAAAAGTATTTTTAAACATCGTTCTTCGTTTTGCCCCCTTCTGCTGAAATGGTTATAACCATGTATATATATATATATTTTTTAAGGAGCCGTCCCTTCGCCTGCACCACCTCACCCTCCTGGGCTTATCGTGGATACTCCTAGTGTTCTACATTCTACTACAGCCTATTCAGCCAATCCGTTCCCTGTATTAGTTTTTCCAGGTCTTCCATTTAGTTTTTGCCTCCTGTGGTCCAGCGTCTCACAGTTGCATAATATGTGCAGAGCTGTTTCAGTGTCCTTTTTGCATCTCCTGCATGTGAGGTCTCCGTTATACAGCCCTATTTTGTTCAGGTGCTCCTTTGTGGGAAAGTGTCCCGTAAGAATCCCTGTTATGGTGCGTAGTTTGTTCCTGCTCACTGAGAGCAGTTCTTTTGCTACTTTTATATACGTTCCTGTGGATGGCCGGGATGTCCATTGTGATAGAAAATTAATTTTTCTCTGGATGATTGTATTATTATTATTATTATTGGAATTTTATTTACACACACCTTGCTATATAAAAAATAGATAATAAGAGTATTATATACCATATGAATAATAGAAGTTTAGATAAAGCCAGTTTTATTACATAATAAAATGAAAAATATCATTATGTGTTACAACAGTTGGTCGAAATTCCCTTTATGCAGTGACATCTCCATTATTAAATTTACAGGAAGGTACCTATATCGTTTTTGAATAATGTTTTTATCGGAATACCCTGTATATTCTTTGAGCAAGGGCAGCTTTTACAGGTTACAGTTTTCTGTGACCTTGAGATAAATTCTCCTTTAACCTACGGATGCGTTGTGTGGGTGGATGTTAACCCGTAATAGTGCATGTCCACGTGACGTCACAAACTATTTTGACAACAGCCCTGTGGTAAAACAATAAACAAAGCGTTCAGAGCACGTGGTACTTAATAGTGAGGTTTTATAATGATAGATCGTGTTTGAGTTTAGTTGGTTTTGCTTCAGTGTACTTTTAAAGTTATTTAATAGTTGAGCTCATGTTGAGCTTGCATATTTAATAATATATTATATAATATAGGTTAATAGTTGTTAGTTGTTTGATAATTTTTCATCGTGTCTATTGTTTATTGTTTTACCACAGGGGTATTGTCAACTGTCAACTGTCGTGGATATGCCCTATTATATACTATAGGGTGGATGAGGTGCCAGATAACTCGAAGATTTGACATTTGAAAGGATTACATTTTGAGTCTAATTTTCCATCAATCCATTCCAGACTAAGATTTTGATGAAATGTATGAGGAAATTATACAGGTTGCGAAAAGTCTTATCGCGACATACGATTTACACAAGTATATAAGTAAAATATGAGAAAAACTACTTGAAAGAGAGAGAGAAGAATAATTGTTCGCTAACTGCTGGGCGTATTTAGTTCCTTCTACAAAAAAGGCCGGACATGTGCTCGGTGCCACCCTAAAACATTTACAATGCCCTCAATAACATACATAACCTGCGAAAAAGTGCAAATAAAATTATAAAATGGTATTTTGGAGGTCATTAGGCTGATGCAATAATTAATTTGTTTATTGTGGCATCCCCATAGTGGGGATAGTAAATATGACACGCCCAACGCTGAATGTGCACAATTATTCTTCTCTCTCTTTCAAGTAGTTTTTCCCATATTCCTTGTCGTACAAACTTGTGTAAATCGTATGTCGCGATAAGACTTTTCGCAACCTGTATATAGTATTTATTCGGAAGCCACTACCAAAGATTACAGAATAAAAATAAAAATATAAGATGTTTCACTCGTTCGAATTTATCGCGTAAAGCACCGATGCCGCTGGTGACTGTCTGGTGACTTGGATGGTACAATACGTCGCTACGTCCTTACTTGCATTTAATTTGGCATATTATACGGGACGTCGCCCGTCGAGCGCTGTTATTTTAGAACGGTGTTTATAATTGGTTGCTCGTGTTTTATATTTATGTTGAATAGATTTTTTAAATTTATTAATCAATTGTTGAAATGAGCAAAAAGTCTCTTTAATAGCAAAGCTTAAACACTAAATATTTTGTAATATTTGCTATTACAAAATTACGGATTTATTTTTATAATAAGGAGATTATATAAACAAGTACATTAAGCAAGAAAACAAAAAAAATCAATTATATAGCTAACCAAAGGGGAATTGGTCAGTTCCTTTTGAAGGAATTAACTAAATTTTCTTTTCATCATCCATGTAATCAATTTCCTTTCAAATATTATGCAAGTCTCTATACCAGATTCAGTATATATTTTACTCTCAAATGTATATTGAAAGATTTGAAAGACAATAGATTAAATTTAACACATAAAACAAACTCCAAACTTAGTATTGTACATTTATAAATTTTTTTAATAAAGGTATCCTGCAGCTGCTTCTCTTTTTACTGTTTTAACCTTGTCAATCCAAAAAATACGCGTTATTTAAAGATAAAAATTTAAGATTTAGTGGCCCTATTAATCTGGTGGCTAATTATATATATTTAATTGAATTTGTGATAAATATCTGCTAGATTATCAATAAGTATCACAAAATTACTAAGATGCTGGATAAAAACTGTGAATTGATTCATTTTAAAAATTCAAGTTTATTTTTTACTTACCTTTTCAAATTCATATCCCGAACATTTTTCGAAATAATTAACATTTAAAAATAAACTTTTTTGATAAAGAATCCTATTAATTTAAATATATATTTCTCTAATTACCCCTATATAGCTTAAAATAAAATAAGCTTTTCGAACTTCTCTGGTATCTACTGGTCTCGTTATTGTCAACAAAAGCGAGTCGTAAACATAATTTATGAGAGCGGCGTCCGTTTGGGACAGCAACTTGAATCAAACCGCCCTAGAGTGAAACATCTTATATTTTTATTCTGTAATCTTTGCCACTACATCCTGACAGATTATTTGGTATTGGCGAGAAATAATATAGAAGAATGGAGACACACACAACGCCATCTCAATATTTTTTCAAATTCTTAAGAAATTTAGAAAATGTCTTATGTATGTATATGGAGTGATATTCACTGAGACCTAAAATATCTATCGGGTCCCCTTAATTCTACTCAGTTACTGAGGACAGAGTCTCAGAGACTATTAACTCCTTTAGTCCTATTTGCCGGAGGAATTTTGGGATATCTGCAGGCTTTAACTTGGGTGAATGTCCCTGTTCTATCCAGTAGTCTCATGAGTGTTGTGCCCTAGGATTCTGAATTGCTGCGCAATTCGCAAGTATGTGGATGGAGGTTTCTACTTCCATGCTACATAATCTACATTCTTTTTTCTCCACCACTTTGAGCTTTTTCAGGTGCCCCTTTAGGCGACAATGCTCCGTTAGGAATTTTGCTCTTAGTGCAATTTTACTATGACTTATGCATTCATTTGATCTCAACGAATTGTAGACAATCATCAGAATCTTTGATTGTCTAAGCCCTACTAGATCTTTCCAATAGTCAGATGTTCTCTTTTTCTGGATACCGCAAAAGGTTCCGGCCTCCAAAAGGGTGTTTCAGTCCCCCTCTTTGCTATAGTTCATCTTCTATTTCATTTCCTTCTATTCCAGTGTGTCTTGGAA